>PVIU01006194.1:0-104521 GCA_004026605.1 Ondatra zibethicus | reverse complement strand
GATTTCTAAAATACTTACTTGAGGAAGATTGTATTTACTTTTAAACTATTCTACCTTTATTCAAGAATTAGAGAATAAGTAATTGAATTTTGTTAATGTTCTTTATAATATTTCTGTCAAAAGTTGTGTTTTTGCTATAGGGATTTTTCAAAAAACAAATATAACTAATGTTTTTAGATCAATTAAAAAAAATTCACAGTTTGGAAAGATGACTCCATAGTTAAGAGAACATGCTGTTCACAGGTTGGAAAGATGACTCCACAGTTAAGAGAACATGCTGTTCACAGGTTGGAAAGATGACTCCACAGTTAAGAGAACATGCTGTTTTTCCAGAGGACCCAAGTTAGGTTTCTAGCACCCGTGTCAGGCAACTCACAACTGCCCATAACTCACGCTCTAGAGGACCTGATACCCTCTTCAGGCCTCTATGGGTACCCTCTCTCTCATAGCTAAAAATAGTTCAAATTCTTCAAGGCTTGAAGTAATTAAACTAATTTTACCTGAGAAGGAAGTCTAATTACAGTAACATTTTATTTTAAAGAAATACTTTTATGAAAATTTTTAATGAAAAACTAGTGCTGACATTGCTTCCATGATGATATGATGATGATATATTGTAATTATTTATACCTAATAAAATAATCTGCATGACTGTGAAAAAGTGACTAATGACTATCTGTATAACTGAACATTGTTAGGTTTTGAAAGATGGGTGATGGAAAAATGATTAAGAGTGGGTGTGTTTAGATTTAGAAAAAGAAGATAACATTGGCTTCTACTTGAAGAAATAGGTACTTGTTTAGAGAAAAAAAATACTGTTAGGAGTTTAAGGCAGGGAAAGGTCGAATGTGCCATTGTTGTGGTTTCCCAGTTCGTATGTGAAAAAAGCAGACAGAATTACCTTGACAAGAAAATTTAGTTCTGTTGAGGCTATGAGTACTTCTGTGCTTTTTCTTACTTTGAATATATATGTGTTTTTGGGGTTTAAGAGTTAATCTTGTGACTGAAGAGATGGTTCAGTGATTAAGAGCACCATGTCCACTTCCAGAGGACATGGGTTTGAATCCCAATACTTACATGGTTTCTTAGAATCATCTGTGTGCAGCTCCAGCCCCAAAGGATCCTATACTCTTTTGATCTCCGTGGGCACCAGGCGTGCAGTGATATAGAGACATGCAGGCCCACAGTACACATGTACATAGTTAATTCTTTAAAAGCTAAAAAAAATTAAAAAGTAATCCTATCTTGATAGCAAAAAACCGCTATGATTTTTGAAGTTCATGTTTTAGTAATTGGAAGCAGAAGCTGTTGAACTTCCTGGTACAATTAGAGTATATTAGTGTCATCATGAGGAAATTGGGTGTAGAAAGGCAAATTCACGTGGGACTTAAATAGGACCTAGAGCTTAAGATTCACTTTTTGTATTGTTAAAGAGAAATTTCTCATTTGGCTGTGATGTCCTGAACCAAATTCATGGCTGATAGGCAGAATTGCTGTTGAAGCAAAATGAGCACATTTTATTTCTATGAAATTAAAAGTATAATGAGTTTTGCAAAGTATGAATTAATAATTGTTGATATTTTCTGTGATGCCTACTAAATAATTCTGAGCTACCTAACAGCTTTCAGTATATTATCTTAGCTAATTTTTATGATAGCTTTATGAAAGGGTAGGTTATTATTTGTCAAAATGGAAAGTACTAATCTGTAATATTACACTCCTAGAAACAGTGGAATTGGTATTCAAATTCAGATTGGTCTGACCCTGAGGCTCAAACCGAAGCACTTTGTACTCCATTGCCTTACTTTTTAAGTGAACATAGAATTTCTAAGAGGAAACGGGATGTGAGAGACCCCATCGAAAGCTTTTAGTCACTCCGTAGATCCCTTTAAAAAATTAGCAGTTTGAGTTATCAGTCTAGTATTATAAATTTCCAATAATTGGAAAGTATGTAGTGATTAGTCAACCCCGCTAAAAAATTAGTAAGCGATGGTGTAGTAGCATCTAGCCTTAACCTTTTATTTTATTTTTAAACAGAAACATTGTTCCCTTCATCTTGAGAGATTACAAGAGTCACAAAAGGTCACTATACAGATATCACAGGTTAGAGAGATTGTACCCTTTTCTGAATAAAGAGCATAAATTCCATGGTGTAGGCCTTAAGTGGAAGAAGGGGTTGGAATTGACTTATATGAATGAGATCACACTCTACAACCCTCTACTGTATAGCAAGTTACAGAAGTAGGTGTTATCATTAACTTCCGTGTCTGTTTCAAGAATGAAGGTAACACTTAGCTGTGCAGTCTCTAATGACTTGTTTTTTGGAATAGTTTGTGATGTTAGGATAGTTTCTTTCTTGGTGTAGGAAAAATTATTTAGGAGAAATAGCAGGTTTTCTGTAACATTTAAATCTGAAACCAGTTGCTACCAAGCTAGTAAAATCAATGGAAAGTTAATGTGAGCACGGACATCAGGAAGTGGCAGGGTCATGTATCTCTTCCTTTTCCTTAGAATTCACCTTTAAAGTATGATCTTAAATTAACTGGGCAGCCTTCTAAACCTACATGTTGATTCTGTAACTTGTTACTAACTGGTTTTTCAATCCAGACTGAAAGAAGATCCCAGATATGTGCTGTTTGTTTCCCTGAGAAAAAGCATTTAGTGAATTTTGTAAGCAAATAGAAAGAAAGTTAAGTATCTCTGCAAATCTGAGCAGCCTTATTAGAAGTACATTGGATATCCTGGAGTAATTAGAGAAAAGTTTATCCCCAACTCCCTCATTTTTCACTAGGCAAATATAGATCCCCAGTAAACTTTCCTAATTGTCTGGTTTTTGTATGTGTGAGAGAGAAAAGACCTGTTCTCTGGGGATCAGAACAGTGCTTCCTGATGTAGCCCCTGTTTTCTAGCGTAAGTCACCTTTGAGTACTTTCTGATTTCCCCCTCCCCCTAGGAGTTTGAAAGTAAAAGATAATGTTTACAGTTGTTAGTTAATAACAAGACTGCAGTTTTCTTTCTAGGTTGAAGTTACATAATGTATTGGGTGCTTATGCAGAGCTTGTTTTATTCTGTTCTTTGGCCTCTCTTTATAGTTTAGTTCTTAAGTTTTCAGAGAAATTGGTCAGACCTCTGGACTTGAATTTCAGAAGAGTTAATGATGAAATGGCTGAAACCTTAATACCCCTGTCCTACCCTTGAATATTGGGCATTTTCTGGTTCTAGTAGTGCTTACCATACTGTAAGTAGTCACGGATTTGCTTTAAATTTTGGTTCATGATACCCCTTTGTTTTGTTTGCATTTGACCAGTTTTAACTGTGTCTAGTTGATATCTTAAACATTCTATACTGGTCATGTATTTAAACCAATATCCATGGCCTTTTCATTGAAATTCATGTGAGGTTTTCATTTTGCTCACCTAATTTTCAGTGGCTATTCAAGCAGATGGTCGTTTTTGATAATTTTACTAGCAGTAAAATGCATTGGAGGGTTAAAGAACTTTTTAAAGTTGATTGACAAGAGTTATACCAGTTGCTGGTAGAAGCACAATATATATCATTATATTCCAGTTTATATTTGATGTAAAAACACTATAATAGAAATAACTATTTAGAATTTCCAGTCATTGCGGTTACTTTGTGTGTGTTAAATATGGCCGTTGTTATCCACTTTGTAAACACTGAAAGGGGTTTATCCTTTTTCCAGTATAATGTTTGTGTAAAAAAAAATGAGCAAAATGAGGGCAGAGGAAAAATCAGCTTAAGAAATCTAGGTAGATTATCCTTTTAATTCTATCTATAGCAAAGAGAAGATTTAGTTGTTACATGTAAACAGATAATATCTGAATGTGTGTGTGTATTATATATATATATCTTTGAGGTTTAGTTATTACATGTAAACAGATAATATCTGAATGTGTGTGTGTATTATATATATATATATATATATCTTTGAGGTTTAGTTATTACATGTAAACAGATAATATCTGAATGTGTGTGTGTATTATATATATATCTTTGAGGTATGGGTTGTAGAGTTAGCTGTGTTTAAATACTCCAGTGTAATTTATCACATGGCTTTTTCTCCTCCAGTTCTGTAGAAAATGTTCTCAAAACACTCGTGAAAAGCTGCCGACCGTAAGTAGCTCTCAATTTATAAAGCCTCTTGTTTACCTGTGGGCCTTTTCTCATCTTTAGTGTACTTTGAAGAGGAAGTTAAAGGTATAAATAGTTTCTGATATTGTAGTTATTGAACACAACGCAGTGTTCCCAGATCCTGATTGAAGTTTTACTTCTTCTTTAAAAAGTTAATTTATTAATATTTTGTGTGTGAGAGTGTGTATGTGTGTGTGTGTGTGTGTGTGTGTGTGTGTGTGTGTGTGTGTGGTATATGCACCGTGGCACATGTGTAGGTGTGTGTGTGTGTGTGTGTGTGTGTGTGTGTGTATGTGTGTGTGTGTGTGTGGTATATGCACCATGGCACATGTGTAGAGGCCAGACGACAATGTTATGGAATCTGGTTTTTTCCCTTCCATTTTTACCTGGGTCCTAGGGATTGAAGCCAGGTGGTCAGGTTTGCATGGCAAGTACTTGCTTAGTCATTGACCTTTAAGTTTTTAATTAGTATTACTTTGCTAAGAACTGACTCTGAAATATTAGGAAGGGGAATCTGATATACAAGGTCCTTGAAGGTAGGGCATAGTTCAGTGATGGGTGGTTTTGTTTTAAACTGCATCTGTTACATTAGCACCTTGTACAAGTTACTTGGTGAACTCAATAGAAGTGTTATTAGAAATGTAATTTTGGACTGGAGAGATGGCTCAGCTGTTAAGAGCACTGGCTGCTCTTCCAGAGGACCCAGGTTCAATTCCCAGCACCCAACTATCTGTAACTTTGTTCTAGGGAATCTGATGCCCTTGTACAGACATGCCTGCAGGCAAAACACTGAAGTACATAAGATAAAAATAAATAAATACTTTTAAAAATTATTTTTTAACTGTAATTTATTTTTTATATAAAATAAAGTATGCTTTTTAATTTAACAAAGCTTTATGAAAATATGATAGGTTATTATGCTGTATAGGTCAAACCTATAAATTGACTTCTTTGGGAAGAATACAAATTTGTCAGATACAGTACTTTATACCTCATGTTAATTGATAGATGTATTGATTGATTGAGAGGTTGAAACAGGGTTTCAAGTTGCCATGTGGACTTCGAACTACTGGTCATACTACCTCTATCTCCCAGTGCTAGGATTATAAGTATGCACCTACCTCCAGTTTCTTTATACCTTTTCATATGCATTTAGCAATTTACATGTGGCCTCTTTAAATCATTACCTTCACTCTGTGTGTGGGGTGTGTCTGTGTGTGTGAGAGTGGGGAGGGCTGACTTCAAGTTTTAAGTCTCTAAATCACAAGTATGCTCCTGGCCGTTTTATGGAATTGCAGAATATCAGATTCTGTAGAACCGTGTCTTCCCACTCACCTCTGGTATGAGTAGGAGTGCCATATGGTTCCCAGAGACTCGTCTAAAATGTCTCAGACATTTCTGGATTGATACGTCTGCCTTAATAGTTACTGATTATTTATCCCCTACATAGGCTTGATTTTTACGAAGAAGTTTTCAATTGCTGTTATTTAACAAAAAGAAATCAAAACCACAATCACGTTTTCCATGTTGAACTCGTAGGTAGCTTAAGGAGCAGATTTTTTTTTTCAACCTCAAAGCATCTTTCTGGGGATTCTGTTAGAGGAAAAGAATTTCCTTTCTCCTAAATATGTGGTTGAGTATTTACTTATTCTGTCTTTGTAGATATGTGTTCTTATTGTGAAATACCTTGACATTTCTAGTGTAGTATCTTACGAAGTATATTCTTTTCTCCCACAAGACTCTTCTCTTTTGCTGATGAGAACAAACCTAGGAACTTATGTGTGCAGAGCAAGTGGTGCTGATTCTCTAGGCCTTTTCTCCCCCTTCTGTCAGTCATATAGAAGTGTTGTAGAGTTTTAATTTAATTGTTGGGTACATGGAAACCTTTTTTTTTTTTTTTAAAGATATTTTCCAGCAGATGCAACAGCAGAAATGTTAGAAGAATGGCGGCCTTTAATGTGTCCTTTTGATGTAACAATGCAAAAGGCCATCACTTATTTTGAAATATTTCTTCCTACCTCCCTTCCTCCAGAACTGCATCATAAAGGCTTTAAGTAAGTGTGCATATTTGACATATTCTAGAGTACAGCAATACCATGAACTAGCAAGGAGCTAAAAAAATGTACAACTCATTGATTCTGTTTATTATATTCAAGTATAAAGGCTAAAGCAGTTGTGTATATGATTGTAAACAAGTAATGCTTATATGAGAAGCTCAATGAAAATGATGGTTTTAAGAAATCAGAAGAGGGAAAAAGTGATAATGGAAAAATGTCAGAAAAGGAGAAAGGCAAGCGACATAAGGGAGAAAATTGTGACAGTTGTTAGTAAGAGTGGACAGTAGCCGGGCGGTGGTGTTGCACACCTTAAATCCCAGCACTCTGGAGGCAGAGGCAGGATCTCTGTGAGTTCCCTAGCTACTGAGAAACCCTGTCTTGAAAAAAAAAAGGGGGGGGGTTGACAGTAATTAATAATTCGGGACATTTAGTAGATGAGATTACATTTTATATCACAAAGAGGAGAGGGAATACTCAGACAAAAAGCATTCCTTTGTTCCATTAATTTTGAAACTTTCAAGTATCATTTTTTTTTTTTTAGGTTGTGTGGTAACCAGTAAGAAAAGTAGACTTAGAAGTATAAAGAGTACCTGGTTTTGAACTGCTTTCTGTAGTCACTTGCTATTCATAACAATGCTTTTCTTCTTCAGACTTTGGTTTGATGAATTAATTGGCCTTTGGGTTTCAGTGCAGAATCTCCCACAGTGGGAGGGGGTAAGTCTTCTATTTTTGCCCCTTCTATAGTATTAAAATTGGATATAAATAGATCATTTAGTAAATAACTTCTGTTTCTTAGAATTTCTATTAATAATGTTATGGTTAATTTTCTTTCTTTTTAAAAGATGTGTGTGTCTCTGTCTGTCTGGGCCTATGCATGGAGTACAGGTGTCTGAGGAGGCCAGAGGCATTGCATCCCCTGGAGCTGGAGCTCTGAGTGTTTTGTTTTGGTTCGGAGGTGCTAGAGCATTCTTTATGAAGAGCTCAGTGTATAGATGGTGAGGTGCAGGTATCAGGTGTCTGTTTCTACCTCTGCCATCTGCACCAGGCTGGGAGTGAGACCTGGCTCCTTCAGCACCACAGAGCACTTAACCTGACTCTCAGAAATGGTAACCTCCACAACACCCCTACCTAGGGGAACTTCCTGGTGGCTGTATGTGCTTAGGAGCTCTGGCTCAATCTATAGGAACATCATGGTGGGTTCAGAAACATCAGGAGGTAGAAAGGGACTGGAGAAATACCCAGGCTGGTGTCACTTGAACTTTGAGGGTAAACATAGCCTTTGCCATAGGTAAAACAGTAGCAGAAGTAGACAAGTGTGCATTATAAAGTGCATGGCTGCTGTTTGCTTTAGTTAGTAATTATCATAGGTACTGTTGAACATTTGATGGAGGTATATGTATAAATTTTCCTTTCAACTTTAATTGTGCCTAATGCTTTGTGATTTTTCCCTTTGAGGGGCATTTTCATTGCAATTGACTTTTAGTGGGTGGCGTGAGTCAGATCCTAAATTTGCAAGTTTTTAAAAATCTAAGTCAACTATATATTGTTCTAATGATTGCTGAGAACAAATGAGGAGCTGGGCATGGTTATACATACCTGTAATCCCAGCACTTAAGAGACTTAGGCAACAGTATCATAAGCTCAAGACCATTTTGGTACAAGAACCATCTCAAAAAATAAACAAATGAACATAAAGGAATAAGGATTATAACTGACATTTAAAAACAACAAATACATCAACTTAACATTATCTTGTTTTTGTTTACTTTCAGCAATTAGTAAATCTCTTTGCTCGATTGGCTACAGATAATATAGGATACATAGACTGGGATCCATATGTACCAAAGGTAATTAGAACATTTGGATGTGTATGTCATAGTCCTGTTACTAACATGTGTATAGGGGAATTTCTTTAAAGATTTATTTATTTATGTACTTGTGGGTATTTTGTCTGTATGTACATTTACACACCAGAAGAAGGCATTGGATCCCATGGAACTACTGTTATAGATGGTTGTGAGCCACCGTGTGGGTGCTGGGAATTGAACTCAGGACCTCTGGAAGAGAAGCCAGTGTTCTTAACTGCTGAGCCATCCCTCCAGCCCTGAATTTTCTTTTAACCCTAATTTCAAGTACTATATATGTCTTACAATGGAGTACATGAACTATAACTTTCAGAATGAATAATTTAAAAAGTAGTAATTATTAGGAATACCATGAAATGTTAAATTTTTTAGGAAAATCATGAATTCATTCCTTCCAAAGAATTTTCTGTGCTAAATTAGGTTGCATTCCAGAGTTTTACCCATTTCCCCTGCTTTTAGTAATTAAAGCTAAAGAGCCAGAGGTGTGTTCTTTCAGCTGTAGTAGAATCTCTTGCAAAGTCTTGCAGGAAGTGGGAGTGGATGTTTGAGCAGGCCTGTAGTTAACTTTTAAAAACTGAGGGACAGGGGTAGGCCCCATTTCTTCTCATTTGGGCTCCTATCAGCAATGACAGCTTTAAAATATAAACTCAATTACATTAAAATACAGTTACTACAATGCTGCCTAGCAGACAAAGTCTTAGGGAGGACTTCAAGACGGCTCCAAGGTTTGAAGAATGGAAGTAGCCGGCCAGACACTCTCATTAGGGCTGCTGCTGTCAGACGTCTTTGGTGTAGAATGGGGGCGTGGGAAAATAATGTGTGTGTATTCAGAAAGTAAAAGGCTTCATGTTTGACATCAGTATCTTCATTTTTTTTCTTTTATGTTTAATTATAAATTATGTCATTGTTTGAATACATGAATTTAACTGCTTCATATCTGTGGCCTGTGACCTCAGAACATTATGTAACAAATCTTTCATTTTTACTTTCTAAAGAATATAGAAAATTACTAGACACTCATAATTTTGCTTAGAGTCGCATGGAAAAAAATGAGGGTATATTTAAGACTAATATCTAACACTCACCTAGTTGTTTAAGGGCTCATTTTGATACCTATAAAACTTTTTATTCATGTGTTTATTTTGTTTTGCTTTAAAAGATATTTACAAGAATTCTGAGAAGCCTGAACCTCCCAGTGGGAAGCAGTCAAGTGTTAGTCCCAAGATTTTTAACAAATGCTTATGATATAGGACATGCTGTAATATGGATCACTGCAATGATGGTTTGTAGTAAACTATGTTTTATATAATTTACCTGTATTTTCTTTAACATGCTGAGTCAAGCCCATATTAATAACTTGGTCACTTGATTGTTGAGTAATTTTCTTTCTTCTCGTCCTTTTTCTACTTCTTTCCCCTTCCCTCCTCCCCTCACTTTCCCTTTCCCTTCCCCCTTTCTTTCTTGTCCCCGCCCCCTTTCTTGCACTTTTGCTGGGGATTGAACCCAGGGCTTTGTATATGACACAATTCAGCTATTTCCTGATGTGGTATATCTATTCATAGTTCTTATATCGGTAATGTGGTCATGATCCATCACTTGTAAATCTCCATATGAATTTCAGTGTCATCTTTCAACTATAAATACACTTTTAGAGCAGCTTTATGTTAAAATTATAGGATTTATTTTAATATTTCTTATAGTACCTTGAATTGTTATTCTGTGTTTGATAGTGTTTCTGTGGAAAAATCAGAATGTTCATACAGATCTACTGTGAGAAATTGAAATTCCCCCATTGTTACATAGAGAAAACTTTAGTTTTTTTCTAAATGTTCAAGGGAGAAAAAAAAAATTGTTTATTTTGGAGGTTTCACTGAATTGGGTAACACCAATCTTGAATTAATTTTGCTCTGTTTTCCCACACATTTCTCATTAGCAACTTCTTTTTTAATGTGAAGTTATGATTTTAAAAAGTAATGCTAATTATTCTATCAGATGTTTGAAAATTGTGATATAGTGTTGTGTGGTTTCTTGAGTAGTTGACCTCTTCTGGTTTCTATGTTGAGAAACAGACATAGGCTTCATTTGAGTGGGAAGGCATGTTCTTAATACAGTTTTCTGTTGTTATTGTTGTTTTGTTTTTTGAGGCTTGAGGGGATGGCTAAGACAGGGTCTAGCTACATAGCTTTGACTAACCTAGAATTTACTATGTAGATTAGGTAGGCCTTGTACTTGTAGTGATTTTGTTGCCCACGCCTGGGATTGTAAGTATGAGCTAGTATACCCTTCCTGAATATAATTTGATGATTTATCTCGCATGCTGTTGAAAGGTCATTATGAGACAAACTGGATAATGAACACCCATGCTGTGTAGCCTTTTAGATGAATGCTATTTTTTCTTCAATTCCCTCCCACCTTTGGTTATTTTGTGTTTAGTAATAGATTAATAAATAAAAATATTTTTCTTTTGAATTAAAATGTGCCTCATAAAATGTGTGTGTGTTGTATAAATTTATTTAATGAGAAATTACCCAATGATACTTTTTTTGTTGTTGTTTTGAGACAGGATTTCTCTGTAGCTTTGGAGCCTGTCTTGGAACTAGCTCTTATAGAACAGGCTGGCCTCGAACTCACAGAGATCCACCTGCCTCTGCCTCCTGAGTGCTAGGATTAAAGGCATACCGGCTTCCAGTGTTTCGTTTTAAGAAATGCTTTGTATACCTTATGTTGCCATTCTGTGTTTTTGGGTTTTTTTCTGAATTGTATACTTGTACATGGGAGGCACAGTATCCATGTGAAGGTCAGAGAGCAGCGGGGGGGGGGGTCTGTTTTCTCCATCACGTGTGTCCTCGGTTGAACGCTTTACCAGCCATTTTACTAGCCCCTATTACCATCATCCTTGATTATTATATCAAGTTGATAGTCTTTGTGTTAAATTACAGTATCCTTGTTTTTTACTTAAGAATGGTAACATGTACTATTCCCCTAAGTTGCAAGGTAGCACTTTTTCAGTTCTAAAATTAGATTTAAGCGAGTTTTTCTTATGTTTATTGGAATGTTTTAAACTGATAAGTGCAAAGTTCACTAGGGAGTTGTTTTTGACTTACTTAGGGATGTAACTGTTAGGATGAAGGGGTCCCACATTAAAGTTTTGTTTATAGGGTTTGAGCTACTGATCCATCCATATACAGTATAATATAGACACTAACATTCTCTCTCTCGCTCTCTCTCTTTTCTGCTCTGGACAGGGTGGACCAAGTAAATTAGTACAAAAACATTTGGCTGGTTTGTTTAATAGCATCACATCTTTTTATCATCCTTCAAATAATGGGCGTTGGCTGGTAAGTATGCTCAGTTTGTATTGTAGTATTGAAGATTTAAAGATAGTCATATTTACCTATTGCTTATCTTAGAACTGTAATATTTCCTGTCTTTCGTATAAGCTTTGGCTATGTGTAAGTGGTTAGACTCGAATCAGTGTGTACAAGACATATAGAAATAAACTAGCATGACGATGCTACATGGCTATGAGTGACAGAATGCTAAATATTGGCAAGAACATGGTAATAAATAATGCCACAAAAGTGTAGGCACATTTTCAATTTTATCTTGTCAGCTATTTTAGCTTTGTCTTTTAATTGCATTAAAGTGGCTTTTTAAAAATGTTATTTGGTAGCAAGGTACTTTCTTTCCTTCCCACCCCTTTTTAAGACAGGCTCTCACTCTGTAGTCCTGACTTTCAGAACTCACTATGTGGACCAGATTGATGTCGAGTTATCAGAGATCCATGTATCTCTGCCTCCTGGATGTTAATTATTAGTGTGTGCCTCCAATACATGGCTAGAAACTCGTTTGAAACAGATTTCAGGCAAGGCAGTGGAGCTTGTCTGTGCTACACAGTGTGACCCTGTCTGAAGGAAATTAAAACAACAATATAAATCCTTGAATTTAGAGGTCACTGTTGGATAGTTGGTATAGTATGTTTTTCTCTGTAATTAGAGCACACAGTTCTTACTATTCAGAGTATTTTTTCTTGAGTGAGAGGAACCTTAAATATCTATGTTGGAAAGTTGCGCCTGCCTAGAACCTATTGTTTCTGTGTCTCCAGAACAAGTTAATGAAACTCCTTCAGAGGTTACCAAACAGCGTTGTTAGGAGATTACATCGTGAAAGATATAAGAAGCCCTCCTGGTTAACTCCTGTGCCTGACAGCCACAAGCTTACTGATGAAGATGTTACAGACTTTGTACAGTGCATTATTCAGCCTGTCCTCTTGGCCATGTTTAGTAAAACTGGCAGTCTAGAAGCAGCCCAGGCTCTGCAGAACCTTGCACTCATGAGACCTGAGTTAGTAATACCCCCTGTACTTGAAAGGTAAGTTTAGCTTTGTATGTTTGGTAGATGCCTCAGTCATAGCTTACCTGTTTCTTCCTATGTTCTCCTTTTTTGCCTGTGGCATGTGTTTTGTGTTTTTGATATTTATACCCACCTGTTCTTAGAGGAGAAGCAAGATGTTTTGTTTTGTTTTAACTTGATTGAATTGATAACTTTAAAGGCTTATTGACAAGAAAAAGTTAAGTTGAAGGTACTAGCATATTTTAGATCATTTATCTGTTTCATAATACCCTGGCTTTTACTCATAAATTAAGACTTTTTTGTTTGTATTAAACATGTCAGTAAATATTGAGAATGGAGTAGAGAATTAATGAAGAAAATTTCATTGTCTTTATTATTTTCATGTATCACAGTCTTCTATCAGTTAAATTTCATTCATTTCTTTTTTATGTTGAAACTACTTTCTAAAATTACATTTTACTAATTAACATAGTGAGTTCTAGGTAAGTCAGGGCTATGTAGCATGAAATTCTGTCTCAAAACCAAGGACAAAACCCCATAATTTTTCTAGTCAATACATGTTTACTTGTATGTGTATGTGTGTCAATGGGCATGCACTTGCAGGTGACTGAAGAGGCAGACGAGGGTGCTGGATTCTCTGGAGTTATAAGTGGTATAGTGTGCTGCTGGGGCTGGAAACCGAATTCTGGTCTTCTGCAAGGATAACAAGCTCTCTTAACTACTGAGCCAGTTCTCCAGCCTCAGAGTTCTTTTTAAATGTAAGGGGCTGGTGTTATAACTCAGCACATAAAAGCCCTTGCCACCGAGCTAGATGGCTTAAGTTTAGTTCCTGGAATACACATTGTGGATGGAGAGAACTGATTTCTTTAATTTGTCTTTTGATGACACACACATGTAGACAGACCACACAAACAATAAATGTAAAAAACAAAAAACAAAAACAAAGTAAGCTTGGGCATGTTAGTGCATAGTTTTGGTTTCAGCTACTCATGAGGCTAAGAAACATGGATGGCTGAGTTCAGGACTTTGTGGCTAGCTTGGGCAACTCACTGAGTCTCTCTGTCAAAAATTAAATAAGCAGGGCTGGAGAGATGGCTCAGAGGTTAAGAGCACTGGCTGTTCTTCCAGGGGTCCTGAGTTCAATTCTCAGCTACCAACCACATGGTGGCTCACAGCCATCCATTATGAGATCTGGTGCCCCTTTCTGACCTGTAAGCATACATGCAGGCAGAACACTGTATATGTAAGAAATAAGCAAATCTTTAAAAAAAGATGAAATAGCAAATAGAGATATAAAAAAGAAATGTTTAGAGTTTTGTATTCTCAAGATAAGAGTTAAATATTGTTTCTGCATTTTTTTACAGTAAGGCATTAACTTGGGTTTTTGTTTTTCTTTTTCTTTTTTCTATGCTGAATATTGAACCTGGTGTGTGGACAAAGTGTGTCCTAGGCAAGCACTCTACCATTAAGCTACAACCAGCCCGTGTTTTCTGTTGTCTGACGGGGTCTCATTTTATAGCCCAGGCTTACCTCACACCTTGGCATTCCCAAGTGCTGAGCATACAGTTGTTCAGCACAAAAACTGCTTGTTCTTTTTCTCTCTTTCCCTACTTCAAAGTGACAGCACTCTCGGGTTGGACAGATCCTCACTTGCTGCTATTCCCAGCATGCAGATGGCAACTCACAACCATTGTGACTCCAGTTTCAGGGGATTTAGGTCTTTTCTCTGGCTTCCATGGGCACCAGGCACACACATGCTGAACAAACATACCTGCAAGCAAAACACCTGTCCACAAGAATAAAATAATTAAATCTAAAAAAAAAATTAATGATACTGTTATTTGCCTATTCTGCAAAATAGATATTAAGATGCTTGCATATTTCTCTACAAAGTAGATTTTCAGAGGAAAATAATTGAAGTTCTGGATGAAGATCCTGGGTATCCACTTAAAAAGCTAGGTACCTGTAACTCCAGTTCTGGGAAGGTGAGGACAGGAAGATCTTTGGGACTTGCTGTCCGGCCAGTGTAGCCAATCAGTGAGCTCCAATTTCAATGAGGCTGTCTCAGAAGAATAAAGTGGAGAGACGTAGCTTGGTAGAGTCCTTTGTTAGCACACACAAAGCTATGAGTTCAGTCCTTAGCACTGCATATAAAACCTGACACAGTGGCACAAGCTTGTAATTCCAGCAATTTGAGACGAGATGATGAGAGGATCAGAAACTCAGGGCCATCCTCAGCTACATGGTAGTTGGAGCCCAACCTGGGCTACATAAAACACTATCTCAAAAAAAAAAAAAGACTAAGAGATTGAGATTTTTTGTTTTGTTTTATAAGAGGAATGAGTAGAATATTTGCACTTTTGTCATTCTTAGTTCAATATGATCTGGGTTAAGTTGGCTGAAACAATGAAAGTCTTAGTTTATACTTTTTTTTCACTGGAGTCTGTATGGAGACAAGATGAGACAGGGCTTTAGACTATGTAGTATTATCTGTACTGTTCCTTTATGTGTGTAAATCTGTTTGTGTTAGTAGGAAATCTCTACTCTAAGCATTCTGCTGTCTATAATCTACAAGTAAAATGCAGTCTATGAACTTAGTATATTTAATATCTAAACTGTATTTTCTTTTAATCTGTAGAACATATCCTGCTTTAGAGACATTGACAGAACCTCATCAGCTCACAGCTACATTAAGTTGTGTAATTGGAGTAGCCCGAAGTTTGGTATCAGGTAGCAAATGGTTCCCTGAAGGTCCAACACACATGTTACCTCTGTTAATGAGAGCATTGCCTGGAGTGGATCCAAATGACTTTAGTAAATGCATGGTGAGCCTATTGACGATTATGTTTTGTTGCAGTTAGACATCTTTTCTTTTTAGTTAGATATCTTTAAATGGTAATGTAGCTCAATGTAAAATTTTATTGAACAGAGTTATATTGTTAATGCTTAAGTTGAGATTTGTGCACAATTGATTTATTTAATACCTTCTTTTGTAAGTAATTTTCCTTAGTTTGCATATGTTTAATGGTGATGTTTTAAAAGTCATTATATTTTCAAGTTTTTCGTAGACATACTACAAGTTGTAGGATGGCATCTCTTGCCCTCTTTATCTACATGGGTAACCAAGAGAGTATGATTAAAAGTTAACAGAATACAGATGCTGGGCATGGTAGTAGAAACCCATAGTCCAAGCACTTGGGAGACTGCGTCAAGTTTGAGACTAGTCTGGGCTACATAGTGAGACTGTGTCTCAGAATAACAAAAACATCTTCTCACATGAATACAACAGAAAAGTTACAGGATATATAATTCCATCTCTTATTTCTACACATTTTCTCCTGATTTACTACTACTTTGCTATCTTTTTCTTATCCTCTGACATTTTAGCGTTTCCCTCAGGAGGAAGACAAAGTAACTTTTTAATGATTAAAGATTTGAGAACCATGTATATAGTTCTCAGTATACAATGGGAATAAATTTTGGTCTAATTTTGTTATTAAAGCAAAAGCTATTTAATTGTTAGGAATCTTAAAATGTTTAATTTTAGGGGCTGGTGTAGTGGCTTACTCTCAGTATCGGGTAGGCTGAGCTAGGAAGACCATCATAAATTTGAGTTCATCCTTGGCTGCATCATGAGTTTCAGGTTTACTTTAGTTAGTTTTGCCTTCCCATCCCCTGCAGAAAGACAAAAGTTAATTCTAAGTGGAAAATACCTGAAAGCTCAGTGTGGGGTCTCCCTTAAAATAATTAGAATATTTGTACTTAGCTTTTGGCATAATTTGTGATGAAGTAGAATTACTAATTAATATTACAAATTCTCTATCTCCTCCCATAGATCACATTCCAATTTATAGGAACATTTTCTACTCTGGTGCCTTTAGTAGATTGTTCATCTGTACTGCAAGAAAGAAATGACCTCACAGAAGTAAGGATGCTCTCTGGCTATAAAAGGCTTAACCGAAATGTGTTATTACCGTATATGCATAGTAATCTTTGCTTCTTTAAGAGCAGTTTTACATAGGTCCTAGGAAGTAGAGTTACTAAAAGGACAGGGAAGCTGGGTGCAGTGGTGCACACTAGTGCACATTCTCAGTGCTCAGAAAGCTGAGAACCTGTATTACATATCGAGATCCTATCTCAAAAACTGAATAAAAATCACAAATAAAAAATGGTACTGTGTTTGCCTATTATATATGAGGATCTGGGGTCAGTCCCCATTACAAACGAAAATTTTGGTTTTGTTGTTGTTGTTTTTTTTTTTTAACTACAATTACTATTCTGTGAGTGGGGTGGTATAATTAGGAGCCATGTTGTCTTTGGTGGTGAAATAGCTGTAGTACCTACCCTAGGAAGTGTGGTAAGCAAGGCTTACCTAATAGTTGGCATCTGCTGGTATATTTCAATTTGTTGTCAGTTTTACAAGGTTTGTTCAGCATAGGTAGTGCTGTCTTGTTTTTCCATCCATCACTGCTTAAAATAACCTTCCCCAGGACCAGTGGCATTTAGCATGCAGGTTTTCTTCATCGCTATGGTTCTTAAAGAACTGTTAAGAAGCATAGAATAACTGAAGTTTCACTAAAAAGAAAACCATTTAAATATCTTACAAATCAGAAATGCCCAATAATCTTAGAAATTATAGATAAGAACTGGACACTTGGACCAGTAAGATACTTCAGCAGGAAAAGGCACTTACTGAGCAAGCCTAGAGACCTGAATTTGATCCCTAGAACCCATGTAAAGATGGAAGTTGAAAAGTGACTCTGTAAAGTTATCCTCTGACTTCCACATGTGTGTCAAATGCACATGTATCCACGACTTAAAAAAAATTGAATACCACTGAAACTAAAATTAGAGCCTTTAACCACACAAAAACAACATGCCAATTAATCTGGGAGGCTGAAGAAGCCCAATTCTCCACGTTCCTACTGAAAGATCCTAGATACCTCTCCATTGTCCAAATCTGTCATCTAGGTACAGAGAAGTGCTGGATATCATTACCTCAGTGGCCCATGGGCAGAAGCCAGGCTGGAGGCTGATAAGTCTAAGACTTCCATAGTTTCTTAACAATGATACCTTTGAACCAAGTATTTCTTTGTTATGGAAGGTTGTCTTTCCATTGTGGAATATCTAATAGTGTGTTTGTCCTGCTGTACTAGACACTAGTAGTGCCAGGCTGCCCAACCCTCCATTGTGAAAGCAGTATCCTGAGGTTGTCAAGTGTGGTTTCTTTTTTGTAAATATGTTGTTACTTGTATCATTTGGATGTGAAGTAGTTCAACAGTGTCTTTCATAGCTTTTTGAAAATTGGGTTGATAACAAAGTTGTTGGTTGCCTTGATTCAAATAAAGTAGTGAAGTGGCTTTGAATTAGCATATGTAGTTATGGAGTTTATCACAGTATCCAGCACAAATTTTTTTTGTATTAGGTCATAATTAAATTTCATTAGTTCAGAGGGAAAAGGTTAAATATATTTGTAATTTTTTTCCACATTGCAATGTTATAGATTGAAAAAGAACTTTGTTCGGCCACAGCTGAATTTGAGGATTTCGTCTTACAATTTATGGACAGGTATGTTGATAACTCAGTCCTATTTTTTCTCCAATAGATTTTAAAAAGGGTGGGATGTGTGTAGGGCTTTCCTAGAAAGTGGTTTCTTTCTGTGCTGTAACTTCTTTTTAGTTATATTTTACCCAAAACTGAAGTTGATAATGTAAAGTAAAAAAGACTATGTATGAGTCATGAAGAAATTGAATAGATCTGTCTTTTTTTTTTAAAAAGATTTATTTATTTATTATGTATACAGTGTTCTGTCTGTCTGTATGTTGCAGGCCTGAAGAGAGTACCAGATCTCATTATAGATGGTTGTGAGCCACCGTGTGGTTGCTGGGAATTGAACTCAGGACCTCAGGAAGAGCAGTAGGTGCTCTTAACCTCTGAGCGATCTCTCCAGCCCAGATCTGTCTTGAATAATAATAGCAATAAAGGTTATCTGACTGTCCCCAGTTTTTTGTTTCTAAAATATGCTTTATTTGTGTCTTTTAGATGCTTTGGACTAATAGAAAGTAGCACATTGGAGCAAACGAGGGAAGAGACAGAAACTGAGAAAATGACTCACTTGGAGAGTTTGGTTGAGTTGGGTTTGTCTTCTACATTTAGTACAATCCTCACACAATGTTCCAAAGAAATATTTATGGTAAGAGCATTACTGCAAAAAGTAACTCCAGTCTTTTTGTTTAATTGATGTTTTTGCATTGAGTGTCAGCTCCTTTTAAGTGTGTGCACATTGCCAGTTTATCCTTTCTTCTCAAGTGGTCATTTTAGGAAACATTTTGGTCCTCATTGCAGAGTGTTTGCAGATACACTTGCTTTCAGAAGTCATCGTGTGTGCGTGGAGGGGTAAAAAGATTCTTCTAATTGCCATGCATTCCTCTCCCACAGATCGTGTGCAGCCAGGAGTGTTCTTTAAAGTTGCCTACTTAGTGACTTGTATTTTGCATTTTCAAACTTTGCTTTGGTGACTCTGAAGTTTGTTTTTTTGTTTGTTTGGTTGGTTGGTTTGTCAAGACAGGGTTTCTCTGTGTAACAGTCCTAGCTGTCTTGGAACTAGTTCTTGTAGACCAGGCTGGCCTTTGAACTCACAGAGATCCGCCTGCCTCTGCCTCCCGAGTGACTGCAGTTTAAACCTGAAGTGTTAATGCATGAATTCTAATGTTCCTAAGCATAAGAGAGTTGTTAGCTGAATAATAATTGCATTAGATAAGCTTGAACAAGTGTAAATTATTGTTGACTTTGGAATCAATGTTAATGATTTCAGTATATAGTAAGTGTCTGTAAAGGGAAACATACTACACGAGGATTACTAATTTCTCAGTTAATGGTACAATGTGATGTTACAATTTTCTTTAGGAGCAGTGAGTGAGTATTTGCTCTATACCCCAGATTGGCCTTGCCAATCTTTCTACCTCCCTCAAGTGCAATGTATAAGGGAGCATCATCTTGCCTGACATTGACTACATTTTTAATATTGGTAATTTAAAGTAATTAATGAGAGAAGTTTTAAAAATTATGCCATCACATAATAGGAATTATGTATCCTCAGTATAATAATGTTATGGTAGATTAAAATTGATGTCCTCCTAAAGTACCCATTCGCCTGACAGTCAGTGACTCATAGCTCTGGGTATATGGTTTTTAAAATGACTATTTCTGTTTCTGTTTCTTTCCTCCCTTCATTTGAGATTAATCAATATTTAACATGATCGTCTTGATTAAAAGTTAAGCTATACTACACCTACATGTAATAGCTACCAGGGATATATGAGTATAGGTTAGCTATAGTAGTACACACCTGTTGTCCTAGCATTTGTTTTGTTTTGTTTTTCAAAACAGGGTCTCACTATGTAGCTCTGGCTCTCCTGGAACTCACTATATAGACAAGACTGCACTAGAACTCATCAGACCTGCCTGTCTCTGCCTCCAACCCCCATGCTGGGATTGAAGTCATGAGCTGGCACACCTACCTTTAGTCTTAGCACTTGAGAGGAGGACATAGGAAATACAAGAATTCAGTATCATCTGCAAGGCAGCATGACCACATGAGACCCTGCTTCAAGCAAAAACAAAAACACAAACAGCAGCAAAAAGAGACTAAAGAATCTAAAGAAGTGAATATAAGCCATCTCTTAACAAACAAAACTTATTTCTAACTTTTGGTATTTGTTAATCCATTCCTTTATGTAGGTTAAGCTTTTTTTATATCACTGTACAATTAAATAGACTTCTTCAAGTCTTTGGGCTTTTGTTTGTTTTGTTTATGTATGTATAGGTTTTTTTCAGGATAGGGTTTTCTGTGTAACAACCCTGCCTGGCCTTGAACTCACAGAGATCCGCCTGCCTCTGCCCCCTTTAGTGCTGGGATTAAAGGTGTACGCCACTACTGCCTGGCATTTTGTTTTATTTTTGTGACCGGTCTTGGTTCTGCACCCCAGGCAGGCCAGCAACTTGCTGTGTATCCCAGGCTGGTCTCAATATACAATGATCCTCTCGTCTCAGTTTTCCAGTTTCTGGGATTATGCAACATGCCCCACGGTTGGCATGTTTCTATTGTTTAAAGTAGATATAACAAGTTGTAATAGATACCCACAAAATTTTCTGTTCTATCAAGGTGATTGCATTGCATTTGGATTCCATCTTCTGTAAATAATACATAGCACTTCTATTTCAAATCAACCATTGCTCTTCAAATGCTTTTGTCTTTTAACTTTTTCCTTCCTTACTTTGTTTTCCCACTCCCTTCTCTGTGTGCGGGTGTGTGTGCTACTGTACATGCATGTGGAGGTCAGAGGACCACATTTTGTAATCTAGGGATCAAACTTAAGGTAAAGATGCCAATCACCTTTACTTGAAGAGCTATCTTGTCAGCCTTCTCAAGTGTTGTTTCAGTTAGATTCATTAACAGAGACTGTTTAGCCCTGGATGTAATCAGTGGTTAAAATTTTACTTCTTAGTTACTGTTGAAGTAGTTCAAGTATTATTTTCTTCAGTGTTGTACAAGATGGTTAATTTCTAAAGAATTACACTGATTTGGGTGTTTTCATATCTTCTGTATCAACAGGTGGCCCTTCAGAAGGTCTTTAACTTCTCTGTTTCTCATATATTTGAAACAAGAGTTGCAGGACGCATGGTAGCAGACATGTGCCGTGCCGCTGTAAAGGTAAGTTTCATTATATTTTGCTTTTTGTCTTGCTTTGTAGCCCAGGTTGGCCTCAAACATTCTGTCTTCCTACCCAACTTCTTCAGTGATGGGTATGGGCTTATTTCATTATTTCATCAGTACTTGTTACTAAGACACATTGCTCTTGCCAATAGTGTTGCTTCATATTTTGTGACTGTTGAGTATTTACCTAAAAAAAAAAAAAAAAATGACACCTTATTTATACAAATACATTTTCAGTGCTGCCCGGAAGAATCCTTGAAGCTCTTTGTTCCCCACTGCTACGGTGTTATAACTCAGCTTACAATGAGTAAGTCAGAAAAAGGAAAACTCATTATTCTCTCTGTGTAATTTTAGATAAAGTCTTTCTTCACTCCTAGAACTCAGTTAATATCAACATATTCTGAATTAGGTAGTATTTATGTTCTATCTATCTATCTATCTATCTATCTATCTATCTATCTATCTATCTATCTATCTATCTCTTTGAGAGAGAAGTCTCTGGGTAGCCCTAACTGTCCTGGAACTCACAGAAATCCATCTTCCTCTGCCTCCTGAGTGCTAGAATTAAAGGTGTACACCCCTGTGTCTCTGTTTCACACATACACACAATATGTCATACAGGCTGGTAAGTAGCTTTGAAGTCATGCCGTATTAAATTAATATTTTTATGAAACAGTTATCCAGAGCTACTTTGAAAATGTCAGCCGTTTTGTGAGATGTCACTTGTCAGGAATCTTGGTTAGTTTGTTGATTTTCAGTTTTGATTTCTTTTTTTCCCCCTTGATCCACCTTCCTCTGCCTCACTCTGCCTCACGAGTGTTGGGATTAAAGGCATGCACTGCCACTTCCTGGTGATTTTCTTAAAAATTAATTCCAATTCCCTTTGTAGTGACTTCACTTTTATGAAGACTTAAGTCTCCCTGAAAGAGTTTCTGAATTGTTAGGGAATATAAAATATAAATATTTTAGCATCATATATCCGTGGACTCATGATTCTTTTATGGTGCTATTTTGCCATTTTAGATGATGATGTATTGAATGAAGAAGAGCTAGACAAGGAGTTGCTGTGGAACCTTCAGCTTCTGTCTGAGGTATTATTGTAAGCATTTGCAAGAAAGTATCTGGGAATTTACTATTGTTGTTACTGTTATTTTGATGAGACTAGGTCTTGTTATATTTTCTACACCATCCTGGAATTCATGGTGATTTTTCTTTCTTGGGCTCCTGCGTGCTGAGATAGTAGGCATGCACCAGGAGGCCCAGGCTCTGGGAATTTCTCAATACAGTTTTAGAAAGATGGGATATTTCAAAGTTTGCATTGTAAATTGAGATGGAAATATTCTCAGTTTTCGGTTAAACAGTGAATAACCGGCTGCGCCGGGGGCACCCACTGGTGGCAAGCAGACCTTGAGCAGCTGCTGGTATCACAGTCTTTGCTACCCCACAGTGCAGTGGGGTTCAGAGGCCCAGAAGGTGGTAACCAAGGATGTCATCTACCACAGCTTTTTGCCTTCTCTCTACCCCTGGGGAGGGTGTTTGGTCAGGTCGTTCTTGTTGTTTCAATACCCAACATTGTTGCACCAGAGAAAGAAACATCGATTCCTCAGTAGACACATCTCTCACCGCGGAGGTGCTGGAGAAAACCTGGAGAACACAATGGCCGCCTTCCAGCGCGCAGTTACCATTGGAACTGATATGTTGGAACTGGACTAACATATCACAAAAGATGAACAAGTTGTAGTATCACATGATGCAAATCTGAAGAGGTCAACTGAGATCAATGTAAATGTCTCTGACCTCAAATTCTGTGAGCTCCCACCTTACCATTGCAGAGCACGTGCAAGTGTGAAGGAAAAGACAGCTGCTGGGTTCCACTGCCGAAGGAGCTGGTGGAGGCCTGTCCTAGACCCCGTTAACATCGGCATCAGCGCCAACAGCAATGTGCTGATTAAGAGGCTCTGAGAAGTGGTGAGGCAGTGTAGAGAGAGCCGCTGACTGTGGGGCAGCGCCAGCTCTGAAATCGTAGAGAAGTGCTACAGAGAGAACTCAGATGGTCCTGTACTCCAGCCTGCAGTGTGTGCTGCTCATCCTTGGCCTTTTTTCACCGCCTCTTGCCCTTTGTGCCCATTGGAGAACAGGTTTTTGAAATTCCAATGCCTTCTATCATACTGAAGCTGAAAGCCAAATACTATGTCCAAAGGTTGTAAGTTTCTCACCTGGCTTTCTGATACCTTATTAATGCAGAAAGCCTTATTGGATCATCTCCCTGCCCGGGGCATCCAGGTGTATGTTTGCGTTCTAAATGAGGAGCATGAGTGCAAAAGAGCGTTTGCTTTGGGAGCAGCTGGAGTGATGGCAGACTACCCAACAAAGCTCAAGAGTTTCTTAAATAATTTTTCAGGATAAAAAAAGGTCCTCAGAATTATTCAAAGGCAACATGACATGAAAAGATCAGAGGAAAGGGGTGTCCGCATTGTTTGGTTAACCAATCAAATTTTCATTACCTCATTTTAAAGCCTGTGTGGGAATGTAGAAACTTCTCTATACTGTAATTTTTTTTGCAACAATATTGCACATTTTACATTGGTAACTTGTTATGAGATGTAAGTAGATCACTCACTGATCAAGATGACTGTGTGTGATGCAGTATTCTATTGTAAATCTAAAATCAAAGACTGAGGCCAAATTGGGCATTAGCCAAATTGAGAACAAGATCAACTACAGTAGAAGAAGATTATTGAGCTGGGCTTGTTGATGCACTCAAATCCCAGCACTTGGAAGGCTGATGAGTTCAATGCCAGCCTGGGCTACATCGTGAGCTCCCCTGACTTTAAATTTTTAAATTAAAAAAAAAAAAGAAAATTATCGAAGGCCATTGCAGCCTCTTTGAATTGTCTAGTCATGTTAAGGTGCATTTTAGTTAAAGGGAAATGCAATGGAAGAAGAGCTCTATAGTAGATGTTTAATAGTTGACCAGGTATGTGCTATGTCGATAGAGGGCAAACCCAAGTAAACAGCTCATTACTTACGCAGAAATCGCCTCTGTGGGCTGAAACAGACTTCACAGGAGTGATTCTTAATGGGGACGCTCTGTGTGGAGTCTTTCTAGGTGTTAGACAGTGCTGCTGTGTCTATTTTTTTATGTCTTCAAAAATAGACTTTTTAATTGTAAATTAAGAGAAGATCCAGTTAGTCATGTTTTTATGTTTCCTCTAAAGAAATACACGATTCTTACCTTTCGGGCTTGACTTGACTGTTTGAACCTCCACCTTGATTGTGATATCGCACTCCTAGTAAAGGTTAAGGCGGCAGGAGTGCAGCCCCGTTGCTGGTGTTTTTAACATGAGCCACCTGCTCTCAATCTTCAGTTACTTAGTCTGCTGAGGGTCAGATGCTGACAGGCTTATCCATATTAGGCATCACTTCTGCTTCTTTCTGATGGGACGTCATACAGATCTGCATGATCTCAAACTGGGAGATAACTATAATACAGACTAGTAAACGTCTTTTGCCTAAATTATGTCTCTTGTGTGGGGTGTGCCACAGATAGCTGTGAAGGACGGCCTTACTCTCCCATCTGTTGCTTTGTTGTTTAAACTGTAATAAAGTTTTCCAAGAATAATTAAAAAAACAAAACAAAACAAAGAATAACCTATTACTTAGGAGATTATCAGATTTGAAATTTTATGTTATATTTTCGATTTTTGTTTGTGTGTTTGTTTTGTTTTTCAAGACATGGTTTCTCTGTATAACAGCCCTGGCTGTCCTGGAACTCAGTTTGTAGACCAGGCTGGCCTCAAACTCACAGAAACACACCTGCCTCTGCCCCCTGAGTGCTGGGATTAAAGTCATGAACCACCATGCCTAACTCACGGTTTGGTTCTTGGAGGTCTCGGGTTTGTCACTATATAACCAAGGCTGGCCTCAGACTTATAAAGATCTGCCTGGCTCTGCCTCTAGAGTGCTGGAGTTGAAGATGTGTGCCAACATGCCTAACTCTTAGAAAATCTTTTACCACTCAAACTTACATTTTCTTTATGAGACAGTTTAGAAATTTAAAGACATATTTTGTTTTCTTTAAAGGTATATGGATTCTTTTGAAAAAGATGTTACTTTGGCATGTAAAAACATAGAAGGTGTTTTGATTTTAAAAAGTTAATAACTAAGGTATAGTTAAAAATGACATTTTTGAAATGATTCAGTCATTTACAGAAATACTGCTTTTTTAAGAACTGTAATGTCAAATACTGAACCTTGAATTGATTATTGGTTCTAGATCTAAAACCAAGTGTCTTCAAGTTTGTTTTTGAGTTTTTGTTTATTTATTTGTTTTTTGAGAAAGGGTTTCTCTGCATAGCCCTGGCTGTCCTGGAACCACCACCGCCTAGCTGCCTTTGAGTATTTTTTCTGTCTTTTCAGATTACTCGTGTAGATGGGAAGAAGTTGCTTCTGTATAAGGAGCAACTTGTGAAGATTCTCCAGCGAACCCTACACCTCGCCTGTAAGCAGGGCTACACACTGTCTTGCAACCTTCTGCATCATCTTCTTCGTTCTACCACGCTAATCTACCCCACAGAATACTGCAGTGTGCCAGGTGGCTTTAACAAGCCTCCTTCTGAATACTTCCCTATCAAGGCAAGCATTTTCAATCATTTTGGATTAAAGAATAAATATATTGGGTTCTTTTTCTAAATAATTCAGAGGTATTGTTTCTTCCTGCTGTGTATAAAAATGTGATCTTTTCAGGAAGTTTTATTTATTGAGTGTAGGTATTTTGTCTGTGTGTGTCTGTGAGCCATGTATGTGTCCACTGCCCCCAAATGATAGAAGAGAGAACATCAGATCCCCTGGACCTGGAGTTGCAGAGTTGTGAGTCACCACATAGGTCTGGAATCAAACTCCTGTGGTCTGGGAGAGAATTCAGTGTCCCAGTTCTTTTTATTAAAGTACATTGCTTATAACTTATTGGAGGGCTAGAGAATTGGCTCAAAGGTTAAGAGCACTGGCTGCTCTTCCAGAGGTCTTGAGTTCAATTCCCAGCAACTTATGGTGGCTCACAACCATCTGTAATAATATCTGGTGCTCTGTTTTGGTGTGCAGGGATACATGTAGGCAGAATGCTACATACTTACATACATACATACATACATGCATACATACAAACAAAAACAAATACAGAACAAAAATAACCCTGTTATTGGAATGTATTAGACTCATTCATTTTAACTTGTCATGAAGCTAAAACTCTACCCTCTTTTCCTGCTACATAGCTGGGCTGGACTTGATGTTGTGATCTTCCTGTGTCAGCTTCTCCTGTGCTGTGATATATAGCTGCTATGTGCCTATGCACCAACATACTTGGATAGTTTTCTGCTTTTCTGCGTTGGCTGGGCCATATCTAACCTCATTATTTCAGTCCTGAACTAGCTAGCTTCATATGAACTTGCTTTCTCTCCTGCAAAAAATGCATATTAAGTGGCTTTTAGGGAGACATTTTTCAGGGGTATAATAATAAAGGAGTAATGATATTTTCATGAGTCTCTTTTGCATGTATCAACATATTATTTCTAGGTCTGATTTTAAATTTATAAATGTTGTATATACATGTGTCTCTCCAAATTTACAACTTAGTGAAAAGCTTCTCTTTCCTAGGACTGGGGTAAGCCTGGAGATTTATGGAATCTGGGGATCCAGTGGCATGTTCCTTCTTCAGAGGAAGTTTCTTTCGCCTTCTATTTGTTAGACTCCTTTCTTCAGCCTGAACTCATCAAACTCCAATGTTGTGGGGATGGAGAACTTGAAATGTCTAGGTTAGTTTTCTTCAGTAGTATCTTTCAAACTTTAATACCTGCCCCAACCTCTATATCTGATGTATGTTTACTTTTTTTTTTATCTTTTTTTAAATATTTATTTTATGTGTATGAGTGTTTTGCTTGCATGTGTATGCCTGGTAGCCACAGATGTCACAAGACTTTGGATCCTGAGCCACAATGTGTGTGCTGGGAACTGAACCTACGTCCTCTGCAAGAGAAACAAGTACGCTTAACTTCTTAACCATCTTTCCAGCTCTATGATTCATAACATAGTCAGTGTTTGTTTTGAAAATATACATTAAATGCACTGAGAAAAACATTGAACACTGTGTAAATTCATCAATGTTGAAACAGGTTTTTGTTTTTTTGGTTGTATAAGGTTTGTTTTTGTTTTTTGAGACAGGGTCTCTTATAGTCAAGACTGGTCAAAGATGACCCTGAACATCTGGTCCTCCTGCCTCTACTTCCCAAGTGCTGGGATTAGAAGGATGTCCCACCATTCCCAGGTTATACAGTGCTGGGGATCAAACCCAGGACATCATGCTAGACAGTCACTGTGTTGACCATCTCAGTCTCATCAAAACATTTTTGGTTTTTGGTATTGTTTGTATTTTCTTTTTTTGTTTTATTTTGAGACAGATTTTCACCATGTAGACTATGCTGGAACTCAAGAGATCCTCCTGTCTCTGCCTCCTAAGAGCTGGGAGTAAACTTATAGACCCACCGCACTAAGCCCACCTACCCATGTTAAATACTAAAACTAATTCCCATCTTATGCTCCCAGTTTTTGGCAGAAACACTTCTACTTAGCGATTTCATTTGCTTATTTTGGAAAGTATAGGTAAGGTGTACCCCTTTCAAAGGAAAGGCCTTTATCTGTCTACTGAACATTGAACTTATTAAATAGCTCTCATTGTTGACATTGAGTTACTTAACTGAGATTTTCTTTCTTTTCCATAAGAATTTAATAAGAAATAGTTATTATTGAATCCATTAGACTTATATTTTGAAGTTGTTTTGAAGATTTCTAAAATAATAAGAGATTTAGTGTGTTTCAAATCTGCTAAACTTCTTTTTGGAAGCAAAAGTGTGTGCAGCTAGATTTTTCTTTTTTCCTTTTTTCTTCTTTTTTTTTTTCCTCCAGTTCCATGTTTGAAATTTGAAGATAGACATTTTTGGTATTGCTTCTTGTTAGTGGTAGTTATCTTTGTATTTAGTTAATTAAATTAAAATTTGCTTCTCAGAGTGCAGTTAGTCATTACATGTTAGTAATTATTTAAAACCTGTTTAAGTATAAGAAGGCCTAATATCAGCAATAAATATATTTATGTTGTGTTACTCAGTGATTAACCAGTACTTGTTGTGCCCATGACCATTAGATAAAGTTTTGTTCTTCTCCCTAGATTCTAGATTTTCTAGAAGTCTTGTTAAAAATGAATTAGGAATCTTCTCAAATGAGATACTATGTTTTGTGTTGTACAGAGATGATATTCTGCAGAGTTTGACTATAGTGCACAGCTGCTTGATCGGCTCCGGGAACCTCCTACCCCCGTTGAAAGGAGAGCCAGTTACTAACTTGTAAGTAAAGAACAAACCTACCTATTTTGCTCTTTTGCCATTTGACTTATTTTAAGTTTACCTACTTCATGGGCTATTCTTAATGTTGTTTCTGAATTGTTTGATCTTCTATATTTGTAGCTCTTAGGGTAAAAACACCTAAGGTATAATTTAGGTCTATGAAATTCTTAAAGGCTTAATACAACTCTTCATATGGTAGCAAGATAGAATATCTTTAGATGTTAATACATTTAAAAATAATAGCTGGAGGTAATTTAGGATTCATACTTTTCTTTTTAAAAAGCAAGCAAACAAATAAAACAAACCCTATTTTGCCAGTGGTCAGCATTGACTTAGGATCCTGCAGATGAATGTTAGTATTGCTCTTCAGTACATCATGTAGAATGTTTAATCCTATGCTGGCACTGCCACGTGGGCAATACAACGTGGAGATGCCATGACATGATACCATGCATGAGCTTGGCATGAGGGGTCAGCAGCCGGATATTAACTCAGTGTTCTGAATCCCCACCCAGCATCTGTCTCACTGCTAAGGAAGCTAATGAAGACCACATAGGAGTAGATTAGGGATAGAAGAAATTATTTGCTGAATTTTTTTTTCAATTCAATCATTAAAGACTTTGAGGTAAGAATAGTTTAAACAAGACATGACCATATTTTGTAAAGTCATTTTGAGTTATACTTTCCAAAACATAATTGCCTCTTATTTTACCCTAAAAACATTTATCACTGAACTTTAAAGTGTTAAGTTTAAAAGTAGTAGTGTCATTTTAGGTCAGAAAATCTGTTTTAAATTTAAGATCTCGCTAAGTCTTTTAAAAAATTAGATTTTCACCCATATATTTTAAAGTCTATACAAGAATAATTTTACCAATATTAATTTTTGTTGAGAAAGATCGATTTTCAAATATATTTTAAAATAAGAGCCCTTTGAGCCTTTTCTCTTCAGTGATCTTAATCCTGTACCATATTGTAAAAACATCCCTGAATAGCACACACAACGCTATTTCATGCTTACCAAATTGGGTGTCAGTAGAGCTCTACAAAAACTCTTAATAGGGAGACTTGTAAGCATTTAATGCAGTAGTTTGTCTTAAGAGCTCAAACGTGTCTTACAATGGTTGGGATGCAGTAATAAGTGGGCAGTTGAGGAGACTCACGTGTTTGCCTTGCAGTTCATCTCGGCCTGTAGCTCTGCCATGTATACTGTCATAATGAATTGAGGCATGTCTTCATCTTTCTTCCTGAGATTTTCTCTTTGGTTGGTTGGTTGTTTTTGTTTGAGATTGAGGTCTCCTTCTGTAGCTCTGGCTGAGCCTGAGACTCACGTCAGTGCTTCTATCTTAAGCCTCCAGTATTGGGATTGCAGGTGCGAGCCACCAAGCCTCAGTTTTCTTTTTTGAAGTAAACTTTCATCATGACAAAAGTTCCTTATAACTCAAATTCAGTGGCTCACATATGTAATCACATATGTATCAGGGAGGCTGAAGTAGAAGAATTGCAAATTTGAGGTCACCCTGGGTGCATAGCAAGATTTTGTTTGACCCTTTCTCCCCTCAAGAAAAATTCCTATGCTTGTTTATTAGAATACCAATTTGATTTTTATATAACAGCATGCCTTTTCTGATAAAATGCATATATTAATAAATTTATAATACAATAACAGCACTATTTAAGTTCTAAAATTGACACTGAGTTCTATTCATGGGGTTTCCACCAGAAATATGTTAGACTGAAAAGTTTTATGCTTCAGATTTTTCAGATTTAGCCAAGTATGGCGGCTCATACCTTTAATTGTAGCACTCTGGAAGCTGAGGTAGGAGGTTGGAAAATTTGAGGCTGGCCATAGTGAGACTTTGTCTCAGAAAAAGAAAAATGGGGGTAGGTGGAGGCAGAAACCTTTACTTTTAGAGTAAAAATTTAATGGAAAATATGATGAAATCATAAAAAAACACATTTAATATAAATGTGTTTTTAAAATCATTGAGCAATTTACATTTTAAAACATGGGTTCAGTATCTGTACAGATTAATAACTACATTATTTAGAGATAGAAGCAATTGATCATCTCTTTGATTTAAATTGCCAAGCAAAAACTTAAATTTTTTACTTTATTTTCTTATTTTATATGTGTGGGCATCAGATCTTCATGGAACTGGAGTTACAGACAGCGTTGAGTGATCATGTATGTGGGTGCTGGGATTCAAACCCAGGTCCTCCTGAAAAGCAGCTAGTGCTCTTATCTACCAAGTGGGATTTTTTTTTTTCTTAAATACACTTTCTGTTGGCTTTTAAGTAGTTCTTAACAGGATCTTTCCAGTGATAACTTGTATTGTCTTTATCCAAAAATGTGAAGAACAACTTCATGCTTTTATTTCCTGTTTGCACCATTTTCACTTTCATTACAGAAAGTGAATGAATCCAAAACTAATAAAATAGCCTTTAAAATTTCTAAAATGTTTGTTCTCTTATAGTAAAATAGTTAAATTTTTTTCTAAGTCTAAATTGAGTTGAAAAAAAAAAAAGTTAAGTCAGTGGCTACATCCTGTGACACAGTGACACACTGGGTGTGGAGAGTGACCAGGATTCTCAGAGAGTCAGCAATTAAAGCCAAGAGAGAAGAACTGAGGTAGAGTCTTAGTCTGTAGGGAGTAGAGGGAAGCCCAGCGATGGGGAGAGAGTGGATTAGTGTAATGCCTCGGGTGTCTGTAATACCTCTTGTTAGCTTTACTAAGTTAAGTTTACTTGTACAATTGTGAGGCATTCATGTTCTAAAACACCAGATCAATTTTGGCAATTATTAGCAACTCAAGCATTGTTTTTTAATTTGTACTTAAACTTTTCATCCAAGTCTTGCTTATATAAAATGTTTCATATTCTGTTACACTCAGAGTCAGATTACTTAATAGCAGGTTTGCTCTCTGTATTTGTTATCAATATAGTATTTGTCCTCTGGAAAAGTGTGATGGAAAGCCATAAACTTACTTGATTTCTGTGTAGCTATGTTTCTAATGGAGTTTACGTGATGATCTTAATTTCACTATTGGGAAAATGGTTACTAAACACAAAACTCTTTTTTCTTATGTTATTCAGTGAATGACAGACAAATACAAAAAGCTAAATCTAAAGTATAAAAGTAAATGATGTATCAATGTAGGTCACTAAATACCTGTAATCACCATAAACCTTCACATGTTTATATGTGAAGATAAAAGGTCCTTGGGGGTAATTAAAGCTAGAAACTTGTCTCTTTAATACAGTTAAAACAGCGTGAGTCTTAGCCGTTAAGCTCATTGCCATGCGTTGCTGAAGGAATCTCTCTGCTTTGTCCCTGGGACCTTAGGAGAGGCTCTACTTCTGCAGTAGTTAATGCATACAGCTCTACCTGTATAGTGAAAAGTGGATTATGTCTTTCCATTGTCACATAGGAGCCTCGGACATTTGCCTTTAATCCTGAAATCCTCAGTTTTCTCCTTTTTCAGTCCACTTTTTGTTAAGATCTTTTAGGTCTAATCAGCTATTAGAGGATGCAGAAACTAACATCTAAAAAACAGGGTTACTCAAGGTAGAGGAGTCACCATTTTCATCTCAGAATACTTCTTCGTTCCCCTTTCCTCTGATCTGTTACATCATAGTCAAATCATTCTTTGAGATCTCAGCTTTTACTAACTATCCACTCAAAAAAATTCTTACCGTCTAAGCTTGAGACCATTTCATTGATGTGTGAAAGGATGTGTTGTGTATACAATGAGGGGCAGGGCTAGCTAACCTCTCTTGGCACCTCCAGGAAACTACCCAGCACTGCTGGGGAAGCTGCACACAGAACAGGAAACAGTTACTACTCCACGGTGAGTAACCCTGTTTTCTCCTTATTTCGCCTTCTGATTGTTTTCATTGTGTGTCAGACATGAAAATCTATTCTCCCAGTTACTTTTAAATCTCCAGTGCGTAAAGTTTCTCTTAGCAGCCCTCTGGTCACATGGTAGCATAAATAGAGGAGCTTTTCAGTTTTCAATGATCAGCTGTTATTGATACAGATAGCTGGGCACAGAAACGGCCAGCTGTCTCTTGTGAAACACTTGTGCATTAAGTGGGGAAAGCCTGCCAGTGGCTTGATTTCAAATCTTTTTATTTATTTTATTCAGGAGGGGGTGGGGTTCTTGGGAAGGCAAGGTGTTCTTTTACATACACACTAGAAGATTGTATATAATATTGTTTATTCCTATTTCACGACAATTGATCTAGTCCTTGTACATACCTGACTTGTATTGTATATTTTGCTTTTACGTTTTTGTCATTTCTTCCCGTTTCTAGCATCCTCTGTTTTCCACCAGTGATTATTGTTATTGTTCTAGTGCTACCTAAAAGCATGCCATCTAGTGGTACACATAATGTGATAGTGACCCCAAATTCTGAGGTGTTTTGTTACAATTGGGTGGCCTGGTCTAGGAACAGTGGAGATGGTTTTACTTCATTATTATTCCATACGTAGAACTGCTTACAGTGTGTTTTGTTGGAATTATTTTTCAGAATTGTGTTTCATTCTCAAGACAAATAATATATGGAACTTAAATTATAGATTTTGCTGCTGTTGCTTTTGTTTATTTGTTTTGTTTACTTAGCTCAGGCTGGCCTCAGATTTGAGGAGATCCTCCTGCCTCAGCTTCCTGAGTATATAGGCATATACTACCACATATGACTACATATACTTAAGACACATTTACTGTAAAATATGTCAAACCAATTAGAGTTTAATTTGTGATAGGCAGAAAGATAAAATTTAAGTTGATTCTTAGATAAGTGAATGTAAAAAAAGAATTCTGGGTAACAAAATTAATGTTTAAATTTAATTAAATACCATATATCTGAATAACATGAAAGTTGTATGTTAATTTTTGTTTTAAAATAAAAAAGAATAGATCATTTTTAAGTTTAATATTTTAAAATCTTATACAAGGTAGGTTTTCTTTTTTACTATTTGATATTAGCTAGCAGACTAAAACAATGCAGGGTACTTTATTTTTAAGTAGGCTAAATGATAAAAAAGAAAGCAGTTCAGAATTGACACATAGATTTAAGAAGGTAGCTTTAGGTTTTTCTGATACTTGTTTTTCAAATGGGTGATGTTAGAAGAGCTAAAAATGCATATAATGAAACACTCCAGACTATCAAGTAAAATCCTTCATGTGTGCGGTACATACATTGTATGTGTCTGTGTATAGGGGTACATACTTGGAAACCAGAGGTTGCTATTGCATGTCTTTCCCTGTTGTTCTCCACCTTAGTTTTTGAGACATGATTTCTCTCTGTGCCTGGGCTTGCTGCTTTGTCTAGAATGGCTGGCCAGTGAGCCCCAGAGATTGTGTTTTGTCCTGCTTCTCAGCACTGTGCACCACAGGCGCTGGAGCTGAACCATAGCCTGGTGCTTATGCAGCAGGTACGCTACTGATGGTGCTGTCTCTGCATCCCTTTGATAGTATTTTTTGATGCAGTAAAAATTCTGGAAAAATCAATAACTATAGAAATTATTTTTAATCTTAAGGTAGTGTGACTGACTGAAGCGCTAATATTATGTGGTAGTGAGCATGAGTTGAGTAATGAGTAAAGCTGTATTTTTGCTTTAGACAAACTAGTAGATTTGTATGAGCAGGGAAGAGATTTCTGTTCTCGTGTATCAACCATGACAAACCCCTGTGCTCTACCAAGAAGGTGATGATAGCTCCTTTCCCTTTCCATTGTACATTTCTATTTAGTACTGAGAGCTCACTTCAGTAGAGACTTGAAGTTTATTGTTCAGAGGTCTTATTCTTTACTGACTTTGTGCTTTGGATACATATTTATTTCTGCTCATAAAAAGTTAACAAGATGCTGAAATTTGTAAGCTTTGCCACAGGTTGAAACTCTATAGCAAGAAAGCAAACTTTTAGAAAATCTCAGAAAAGCAAATTGGCATTTTATGCTATAAAATATTAATGAATTTTAAAGTACATTAGTGAAAAAGAACCATTCCTTGTTTATATTCTGTAGGTTTGGTCCTGAGATTTGCTGTCTTAGGCTGAGAAACTGGAGCTTCAGTACTCTGAAGTCATTCGCTGTCAGGATTTTTTAAGTCAGACATTATGACGGAAATATGTTTTAAATTTAGATGCTTTGTGGGGTACCCTTGGGGATATGTTGATTAAAAGTGGTGTTTCCTTCCCCATTATATGCGTTGTAAGCTCATTAGTGTTAGATAATAGCTACAGTTTCTGTTTATTACAAAGTAGCCCTGTGTTGGGTTTGTTCACTGTGTGGTTCCTTTGCATTTGTATTTATGTTCCACCTCTTAGAAGGTATCTTCTCTTTATTAGACTAGCCATTGAACCAAGTCTTGTATTTTGAAAATTGAGATAGACTTCCATTGAAGATATACATACGTACATATATATACATATGTATATGTGTGTATATATATATTCAGATGTATAAATTCTTAGTCTACCATAAAATGTGTTCTTGTAAATCTATAGGTAATACTCAACCATTTGTTGAATTTAACTAGCTTGGTCTGATCGTACTGACATATTCGTTTGGGCAGATTTTGGGGTTTTTTAAGACAGTTTTATTTTTTTAGTTCAGGTTGGCCTAAAGCTCACTATGTAGCCCTGTCCTGGCCTTGAATTCACCCTAATCTTCATGCCTCAGCCTCCAGAGTACTGGGATTACAGGCATGAACCACCATGCCTAGCTTGTGACTGATCTTTGAGATTTAGTGTTCTACATAACGATTTACAGTGTTAGGAAAGGTCTATTTTGCTGGTTTAAAGAGAAAGAGCTATTGCTTATAGCTCTTATCTCTTATATGTGTGCTATTAGGTGCTTCAGCAATAAAAGTTGACAAACTTTAAAGTATAATTAAATAATTATGAAGCTGAATTTTCTTTGTGAAGATGAATAAATTCTTATCAGTGAATATAAGCTTTTCCACTTGAATATTAAGTTATTAATATATGTTCATTGAGAGAGGATTTTTCCCCCTGAAAAAAGGAACTAAAGGAACATTTTCTTTAAGTTAGTTGCTAAGTTACTATGCTTCTTAATGAAACAGCAGCATTAACCTTCAGAAATGTAAAGAATTAAAGTACTGAAGAATAAAAATCTATTAATTTAAACATTGTAACAATAAGGTTTTTTCCTTTGACCTTTTGTTTTGATATTATTAGTAAATGAAGCTCTCTTGTTTTTAAACAGGGTACCAAGTATGGTGTCCTTAGAGGAAACAAAATTGTATACTGGACTGGAACATGGTATGTGAATACTAACTGAAGTAAGTCTGTAGAAGCTATCTGTTTAGCTTCTCTGTAACAATTAGTATTGAGTCATTTTATATTTATGGTTCTTAGATTCTTTGTAGTATATAAAATATACTCATTATGCAATGATCATTTTCTTTCTCTCTGAGAAACTAGATGTTTATTTTTTTCTGAGACAGGGTCTCATTATGTAGCCCAGGGTGTCCTTAGACTCACAGAGATCTGCCTCTGGCTTTATGAATTATTATTTAAAGAATTGCCAGTAAATAACAGAAATTGACTCTGTAAATTTAATTGCTTTCTGTGTTCATATGTCAGCTTTGCTACTATATAACATTCATTTAAGTTTTAATTTTTTTAAGCTTAAAAGGATAGTTGTTTGGTTTTGTATGCATGTGTGCATTCCATGGTCACAGGACAAGTTGCCGGAGTGAATTTTCTTTACGCTCTGTTGATTCTGGGGCTCAAGCTCAGACTATCACTAGAAAGATCTTTACCAGCTGTGCCATCTCACCAGCCATGTTCTTATAGGGTGAAACATTAATGTGAATGGGAATATTGTAGCCTTTATATTTGATGGTTTTTGTAGAGTTTCCTCAAGTGAATTTAATTCAATTTAGTTTTTCAATGTGGTGCTGGAAGATCATACCCACAGACATAAGCAGGATAGACAAGGGTTCTCCCACTAAGAGATACCCCAACCCTTAAATTTTGTATTAGTATTTTGTGAGACAACTGGGATGTTGGTCATTGATAGAGCATATACTTACATACATGCCTGAGGCTCGGGGTTATTTCCCCCAACTATATCATATACTAATTTAAAGTTCAAACTGCAACCTTAATAGAAACTCTTACTGATGGATTAATAATAGAATTAGTTCTATACATTAATTTCTAAGATACAGCTCCTGGATTTGGGTTACCTGTAAATTTAGAGAATCCCAAGCCTTTGTGGTTTCTAATTAGCAACTTGGGACTTTGAAGTGTTCACAACAGTGTTTTCTTTCTCTCCCCTCTCCCACTTTATAAAGAAGTATATATTTATTTTTATTTTATGTGTATGGGTGTTTTCTGGATGTATGTGTATCACATTCCCATGGAGGACAGAAGGTCTCAGATCCCCTGGAACTGAAGTTACAGCTGGTCATGAGATGCCATGTGGGTGCTGATAACTGAACCCACATTCTCTGTAATAGCAGCAAGTGCTTTTAACCCTGAGCCATCTCTTCCCCCACCTTCCTGACGAAAGATTTTATAAGTATTTGTTTTATTTTGGTTATTTGAGACCAATCACATGTGGCCCCATCTTGTCTTCAACTTCTTTATCCTTTTTCCTCTCCTTCCCAAATGCTGGGCTCGTAGATGTGCATCGTCATGCCCAGATACGTTTGTCTATTTGTTCATTTATAGAGTTATTGGAAAAAGGGTCTTGCTTTGTAGAGCAGTCTAGTCTCGACCATCTGCCATCCCGATCTTATTCTCTGATGTGCTAATGTTACTGGTGTGTGCCTTGATGCCCTGCTTAAGTTGGACCTCTGAAACGCAGAGGTTTTGAATGTTAGTCTGTCTCATATTTAGCGTCTAATTTAACTATGTTAAAGGCAAAGCCATTTGTCCTCCAATTTACCTTTTAAGAAGGATCTTAGGATAAGCTGTTAAAAACTGGAATAAAATGAGAAACTTTCCATGTCTAAAATGCCTTTCCATTATTTATTTATTTATTTATTTATTTTTAAAAATAGATCTATCCAGAGAGAACCACCGAGAAACAATTGCTAGTGTCATACGGAAACTTCTTAGTAAGTATATATGCCTGTAGCTTGCTCTGTATTTCTAAGCTTTAAAATACCAGCCTATGGCAGGTGTGCTTTTACTTAACTTTTTTTAGAAATAGGGAAAATATTAGCTTATCCCCCCCACCCCCATTTTATGAAGCATACTTGGGTTTGTATAGTAATTTAAGGTGTTAGCTAAAACTTTTTTCTTCTCCTATTTTAGACCACATACTTGATAATTCAGAAGATGATACCAAATCATTGTTTCTCATCATAAAGGTAGAATTCCATAATTATTAATGTACACAGTTCCGTAATTATTAATATGCTTGGGCTTGACTAGTGACTTCTGAATAAATGTTGAAATTCTTTGACACAGATTATTGGAGACCTTCTGCAATTCCAAGGATCTCATAAACATGAATTTGACTCCCGATGGAAAAGCTTTAACTTAGTAAAGAAATCAATGGAAAATCGGGTCAGTATTTCCACCTGAAATTCTGAATTACTGTTTTTGCAAAGATGTATAATAGTCCTGATTTGAGGATTATTGTTTATAGAGGAAATTTGCTCTATATGTAAAAGTAGTAGCTTTAAAAATACTGCATGAAACCAATGGGTTTTTTTTTTTTTTGCTATAGGATTCTTATTATGTAATAATAAAACATTGACTTTTAAAGACAAAATACTGTATGAAGACTAAAAGCATGATACAGATCCTAAGTGGGGGATTGTATTTACTTGCTAGGAATATTGCTTAATTGTAGAGCACTTGTTTAGTGTATGTGAGACCCTAAGTTAAAGGTACTTTATTTTAGTGATAACATCCATTACTCTCCTCTGTATCCATACAGGGATTTGCTTCCTGGAACTAGCTCTTGTAGACCAGGCTGACAGAGATCCGCCTGCCTCTGCCTCCCGAGTTCTGGAATTAAAGGCGGGCACCTCCACTGTCTGGCTGGGTTTGTTTGTTTGTTTAAGGGAAAAAAAGTCCACAAGCATGAACTTTGTGTAAATCTGAGGAAAACATTTCTTATATTGATTTCATGATCCAATATTAGAATTAGTATAAGCCTCTTCAGGAACATGGAAGGAAAACACACAGAGCAGTAGAGCTGTTCCCAGCAGTGTTCCCCGGTACACTTGCGCTGCCGTTGGCTCTCTCGAAGCCTGTATGTTACTGGTGCTAAATAGTGGAGATAGAGGAGTATATAAAAAGATGATGGGAACTATGGCAGGCTGTGGAAGAGTGCTGTAAGGTAAATTAGGTCAATAGTTTTGTTTTAAGAAAGTTCTTTGGTTTATAGTTAGCAGTGGAGAGCCACTAAAAGGAATATGCATTGTGAGCATGAGCCACCACACTTGACTGAAAGTTACGATAGATGAATATTAGAATGCTCTGCCACAATTAGAATCTTGGCGCGAAAACCCTGAATCAGAGCTTTTAAGATACAGGTTGGAAGGTTTGGACAAAAAGTAGAATTGGAGCACTTTGATGACTAATGTAATAAAGAATAATCATTTGTAATTTGTAACAATACAAATAATTTTTTTTGGTGTATCTATTTATTTGTGAGGGTGGGGCATACATCTGTGAAAGTGGAGTTCAGAGGACAACTTGCAAAAGTCAGTTCTCTCCTTCGAACATGTAGGTTCCAGGAGTTGAACCTAGGTTGTCAGACATGTATGGCAGTTGGGTTTGCTCTTCAGCCTTTTTTTCTGCCCTATGTTCATTTTCTTGGTTTAGGGTTTGTATGATATGGTTTAGGTTGACTTTTTGTTGTTGTTGTTATTGGGTTTTTTGTTTGTTTGGTTGGTTGGTTGGTTTTGTTTTGAGACTTGGTCAATCTATGTAGCCCTGGGTGGTCTGGAACTCAAAGTGATCTACATACCTCTGAGATTAAAGGTTTGCACCATACCTGGCTGTGTTCTTTTATGAGGTCAGTTTTCATTATGGGATTCAGGAATCCATTGTTGAAGTTACTCAGTGAAAACACTGAGGTGTTTGCTGTTTTGTTTTCCAGCTCCATGGGAAAAAGCAACATATCAGAGCACTACTAATTGACAGAGTGATGCTTCAGCATGAGGCAAGTGTCTCAATCACCTCTTGATTTCAGCATGCTAATAAATAATTACTGTGGTGTTTTCATAATTAAGTAGACTTTCATTATACTCTTGGAGACTTTATTTTATATTATTTCTTTTTAAAGTTGCGAACATTAACTGTTGAGGGTTGTGAATATAAAAGAATACATCAAGATATGATCAGAGATCTTCTTCGATTGTCAACAAGTTCGTACAGTCAGGTGAGGCTCTACTCTCTCCAACACTTTCATTTTTTTACTTTGCAATCTAGGTATCCCTGTTTTCCCAGTGGAGTTTAAGTAGTCATTTAGGATCACATAGCAAGGAAGCAAGGGAACCAGAACTAAAATCTAATAATCCCTGCCCCCAGTGTCATGGTAAATACCTTCCAAATTTCAAATAGATCCAAATTTTGCCTTAATATACAAAAACATTTGTAGTAGGATTGTCCCCACCCCGCTCACCCCTACCCTCTTTTCCTAGACAGGGTTTCTCTGTAACCCTGGTTGTCCTGGAACTTTGTAGATAAGGCTGGCCTCAAACTCAGAGATCTGCCTGCCCCTGCTGGGATTAAAGGGGTATACCACCATGCCTAGCTAATTGCTTCTCATTTTAGATCCTCAATCCTTTCTCCAACAAGGTCTTGCTATTTAGCCAGACTAGCCTTGAACTTCAGTCCACTTGCCTCCACCTCCAAAGTGCTGGGATTACTGGCATATGCACCACCATGTCCTGCTTAAATTGTTTCTCTCTGTTGTAAATTTGAGAGATTATGTTGGTAGACTGGTGCTCCCACTTAATTCTGTGAAATTCCAAAGGCCAGTCTGGGATGGCTATATAATTCCTTCTGTGTGTGATGCTTGGGTTTAGGTAGTTACTAGCATGTAATATATCATCTATCCCTTAATAAAGTATAGGACCAAAAGATTATGTCATAGCACATAAAACAGAGACATTACAAGATTTATGTATATCAGTTACTTCTAATTTGGTAATTTCCTGTGTGTGGACATAAGAGACCTGATCTTCTCATCAACAGTGAGTTAGAGCGTCTGCTGTTTGCTTTTAGCAGTGTTATAAACTGTTGCCCATGAATACCATTCAACTTCCTCTCATCAGAAAGAAGCACACTGATACTATCTTCCTTTTAATAATCATTTGCTTACTTTTTAGGGTATATGTTTTCTCTTATTTAGGAATCAATCAAAATTATCATCCTTTGTTTTTTATGCTTTATTAGACATCTTTTTAAATCTTTTTCAATTTTTCCCAGGTCAGAAACAAGGCTCAGCAAACATTTTTTGCTGCTTTGGGAGCATATAACTTCTGTTGCAGAGATATCATCCCTTTGGTTTTGGAGTTTTTGCGACCTGATAGACAGGATGTCACACAGCAGCAGTTCAAGGTATAGGTTCTGCTTTAATGTCTACAGTAAACACCCATATATTGGTTATTCAGGTTCTGCATTTAATATTTTGCTATATTTGCTTATCACCTATCTTAAAATATGTGTAAGTTTAAGATACTAGAACATTTCATCATGATTATTGTGCAGACCTCTGTGGAAAATATCTGAGTTATATAACCAATGTGAAGGAAAGACCAGGATAGAAAGAAATAAGATCATTTGAGCAACTGATCAGAGCAGAAAAAGGAAGAAACAAGACAAGTTTCAGAGGTGAAGTAGAGTCTCTGTAAGTAGGTTACTAAGAGATAGTAAGGACAAAAAAAGAGTTAGGGCTTGATAGCTAAGTATGAGGAAACTAAAACATCACTAAATCTGGATTGTACAAATAGTTGTAGGAGAGGTGGGAGACCCCTTGTACCCAAGAGTTTAAGGCAAGCCTAAGCAATGTGGTGAGATCCCATCTCAAAACAAAATGAGTCTAAACAGCTAAAGTGACCAAGATACCATGATAAGAGAGGAACAGCCATGGAAGGGCAATAAAGAGACCTTTCAGAAAGAACACACAGTCATCAATGCCCACTTTCTGGAGATAATTAAGGTTAGCACTAAGAATATTCCTTGAAATTAATCTGTGAGACACAGCTTGGTATGCTGTGAGCCAGGCTTAGTTAGTTACTTCTAAAAAATTTTATTAGAACAAGGCATTCTTTTATGTAGTTTGTACATTTTCTTCATATCACAGTGCTGAAGACTACTGGCTGGGACTGATACCAACTGATTACTATTTCCTTTCTTCTTTACTTTCTGGCGCTGACTTCTACCCAGTGTTGGATATTCTTTCTGGAAGGTCTGCCTTATTTGATCATATTGGTCAATCTTGTCAAGAATGTTTTATATGAGCAACATTAGACAGGTGAAAGTTAGCAGTGACTGTATATAGAGCCTGTAGAGGAGGCTAGAATGTGCAGTGGGTAACAATCCAACTTCAGATCCATTTAGATTGAGTGTTCTGGAAGTAACAACACTTTTTGATACTAATAGAATATGTACTTGCTTCATCAGAATTATCTCATGTTGTCAGTAAAAACTGTAGTATAATTAAGTGGCTAGATTTTTTTAAAGGTATTTTAAAATTTATTGTTTGACAATTTCATACATGTATATAATATATCTCACCATATCCATCCTCCATTCTCTCCTTCTACCCCTCCTGAGTAACCAAGCTTTTATATATTTAGTAACATACTTAGCAACTTTATGTTAGCTGTTATTTGGTAAGCTACTTAAAACTAAAAATACTTTTTGGTACATTTCAAGGCCATTATCATATCTGAGGAAAATATGAGTAGAATCTGTATTCTTACATTCTTTTTTTTTTTTTTTTTTTGGTCTTTTGAGAGAGTTTCTCTGCTCTTGTAGACCAGATTGGTCTTGAACTCACAGAGATCCATGCCCGGCCCATTCTTACTTTTTATATTGCCTAATAGCCATTCTTTAGCAAACCATCTATTAAATGACTTAGAAGAAATATTAATGAATGCCACTTGGTTAAACCTCAAGTACAAGTTTTTAAAAACAGCACAGTAAATACATGTCATATTATATACAAATCAGCTGTAAGTATGTAAATAACCAATATAAAAATTTTAAGTACCATGTTTGACTCTTAGTTTTCCTCTGTACCTCTTAGTTTTCTGTGTAAATTTATTTCTTCTTATAGGGCGCCTTATATTGTCTACTTGGAAATCATAGTGGTGTGTGCCTGGCAAATCTTCATGATTGGGACTGTATTGTACAGACTTGGCCAGCACTTGTTTCTTCGGGACTTAGCCAAGCCATGTCACTGGAAAAGCCATCAATAGTCAGGCTGTTTGATGACCTTGCAGAAAAGATTCATAGACAGTATGAAACAATTGGCTTGGACTTTACAGTAAGCAAACTATTTATTTGTTCTTTCGTATTTTAGTGAAAATTCTGGCTTTAATTTTTCCTGTTTTTTCTTTTTTTCTATAATAATATTTTGGCTTGTTATTATAATTTTTAAAAGGCATTTACTTTCCTTCTAACGTTCCTTAGTGATCATTGTTTTAGATAACAGGTTTGGCACACCAAGTTGGAGTGTGTTTGGGAAAGAGTCAGCCCTTTTCTACCAAGAGGCTACAACAGTTAACATTGCTGTATTTACCATTGTTCCATGTATGCTTCCACTGCATTTTCCTCCTTCACTTCTCCTCACTTTCCCTTCTCTTTTTTCCCCTCTCCTCTGGCTGGCCTGGAGCTTGCTTTGTAGACCAGGCAGGTCTCAAACTCACTCTGCTGAAGCATTTATCTAATTATTCTTTATTAATGAAAACTCAGGAGTTCAGATATCGGGGTGAGAATCTCATTGATCATCCATCTAAAAAATGTCTGAGAATCTTTCTTAAAGTCTGCCCTACTACTTCCTGTGTCTCTCTATATGTCCTGGGTCTTCCAAAACCTGGCTGGGTAATTTTGGTCAGCTAGTAACTGTCCACCCTCTGATTCAAAGTAAACTTTATTGGAAGTCTCGGGAGTGTCAGAGTGAGATCAAAATATCCCACAACACTCTGCTTCTTGAGTGCTGGGATTGCAGACATGACCTACCATGCCTAGTCATGCTGGGTTTTTTAAAGAGTTGATTATATTTTAGGAGGTTAGCTATACTAGCCAAAGTCACAGAAGATTTGCCACTAGCTAGATTCATAACTTACAGTGCAGAATATTAAAATTAGATTTTTTTATGAATTAGAAAGAAACTCCACTGGTTCTCAAATAGAGATAGGACATCATTTAAGTACTTTTGTAAAAGTCAGTGACTAACTCTCTAGTCTTTGCTAGTCTCAAACTTGTAGCAATTCTGCTTAGCCTCCCTCATGCTGAGATCACATGCATGAGTCACCTTTCGTGACCATCTGAGAAGCTAAAATGTATGCATTCTCACTTCCTCAGTGCATCATGATGAACAGAAAAGTGAGGATAGTTGAGTTTCTTCTTTCCTCGGGTTGGTTATGATTTGCATCCTAATGACCAGGGTTGTAGCTATGGCTATAAATTCATCCCTTGCTCTTTGAAACTGTCCTTCTTAGGATTGGTGGCCGCCCCCACACCACCCAGGTATAGTTAGTCTTCTGTAGTGCATAATGGCCTTGAATTCTTGATACCTCTGCCTTCATCTCCTGAGTGCTCTGATTACAGACATGTACTACCATATCCAGGTAGATTATTCTTTCTTTAAAAATTCATAGTCATAGTAATTCAAGATGCAAGTCCCAAACCACTGGTCCAGCAAAATAGTCCAATAGGAAATGTGCTTGTCACCAAACCTGATGACCTAAGTTCAGTAGTCCCAGACTACTATCATTACATTTATTTTTGTGTAGACATATGTGAGTGTGTGTTTGAACACACCAATCAATGAATGTATAGAGATCAGAGGGCAAATTATAGGAATCAGTTTTTTCCATCTACCTATGTAGATAGGGTCCTAAGATTTGAACTCAGGTCATCAGGCTTGGTAACAAGTGCCCTTTTTCTTTTTAATTAAATAGTCTACCTTATAGTATGTATCATGACTCTACTTTTTTAATGCTTTTTTTCTTTTTAATAAGATTCCAAAGCCATGTGCTGCAATAGCAGAATTACTTGAACAATCAAAGAATCCTTCTATTAGCCAGACGCTACTTAGCCCAGAAAAGATTAAAGAAGGACAGAAGCGCCAACAGGAAAAGAATGCCGATGCCCTAAGGTAATTAAACTTTCTGCTAAACCAGAAAATATTACAGTTAATACATTTTAACTAGCTCTAATGTAACTTACCACTACACATTGATTTCTGGGAAAATGCAAGACAATTGGGAGATGATTGTTGCAAGGGGACCAAGTTTTCACTTGCAAGTAGAGTTGAGAAAGAAAGTATACTAAAAATAAAAGTTATTGTTGTATCTTTCTCACTGAGAACTGTGTTTATTTGTTTTTAGGTACTAATGTATCAGACACAGTATAATTGGTGCACTTTGTTATTAAGTCCTAAATTCAAGTTCAGTACATTACTTTATAACCTCTACAGAAATCTTTTATTGAACTTGGTAGTAGGATATTAATAAACTGTTTTTTGATTAGGGGAACCAGAAAAAGTCCTGATTTGAGAAAAAAAAAGTGGTAGTACTTCAGCAGTAGCCTTCTTAACTCAGTTTCAGATTTACCACATAACTTGTGATGGCGCCTACATTCTGCCTTTTTAAATCACGGTATTGCTCTGTCTTGTCTTAAACTCCTGGACTTAAAAGTATCCCAAATGTTATGAATACAGATGTCAACTGCAGCCCCAAACTTGTTTTCAGAAATGTTTTTGTGAATATTGAACTCCCATAGTCTGCTTAATTGATTGCAGATAGCCAGCATACTATACAACAGAACACTGCTAACTCTTGATTGCAACTTACAGTTTTAATGTTTACTTTAGAGTACTCAGAAAAAGTTTTCAGGGCATGCTTGTAATGCTAGTTTTTTGCTCTAGAGGCCGGAGAATCAGGAGTTCAAGGCTAGCCTGGAGTTTGAAGCCTTAACTCAAAAACCTAAGACTGTTAAGAGAAAAGAAACAATTTGGTAGTTCATTATACATAGCCCTTCATGTTCTTTTCTTAGTGTCTCTTCTAACTTTTAGTCTGGTTAAATGGTGAAGTGTAAAAGGAGGGTGAATTAGGCCAGAATTTGAGTTTATGTTACATTTAGTGTTTATGTTATTATTATACTAAAATCATATCTGAATTTTCAAAGGAACTATGAAAGGCTGGTCAACACTTTACTAGACGGTGTGGAGCAGAGAAACCTGTGAGTATAAAGTTTTCTTCTTAAAAAAAAAAAGTGGTGTTTTTGTTTGTTTGTTTTGTTTTTAACGATGAAAGCATTTGTCTTAACTGCTCTAGGGATTTTGTGCATGGGGAAAAGAATGGTTGTATTAATGGGGTTGTTTTTGTGTTAGAAGACTAAAAGCAGGGGAATACAGAGGTTTAGGGTAATAGGGTAGTGTTATTCAGTATGCCTGTTTTTATTCTTAAAATACTTAAAATTATGTTTCAAATATACAGCTGAGCAGGGTTTCACATGCCTGTGATCCTAGCTTTCGGCAGGCTGAGGCTACAAGCAAAGAAAACGTTTCAAAACAGATTCTTACTGTAAGTGGTTTTTAAGGCTTCTGTGATTTGTATTACTGTCTCTCACCACCCATCCCTTTTTCTCAACCTCCAGGCCTTGGAAATTTGAGCATATAGGCATTGGGCTTCTGTCTCTACTCTTAAGGGAGGACAGAGTGTTGCCTCTTCGTGCCATACGTTTTTTTGTTGAAAATCTCAACCATGATGCAATCGTTGTTCGAAAGGTATACACTTTATTTTGGCTACCGTGTTGGGTTTGAGAATATTTACCTTAATAGACTTCTTCAATTCTTTATAAACAATATATACTCTAATAAATGCCTTAACATGAATTGATTTGGCATCTCCTTCTGTTTCTTCAGAAGCAATAATAATTTGTTCAACAAATACTTGGAGGCATTATCAAGTATTTTACATTTTAACACTAGCTGTAGGAGAGAATTAGCTTATAAACTTAGATAAGTTTGACTTTTAAAAATTTGAAAATTCATTTTTCAAGGAGTGGAGCAAATCTAAGAGTTCAATTTTTTGGTTTTGCTTTGAAAATATTACAAATGAGCTGTCAGAAAAGTCCTGGCTTTGTCTATTTCTGGAAGAAAGACAATAAAAGACCCAGAGGCTGACACAAATAGAGTGAGTGGCTATTGATCTAATAAAAGAAGGACTGTTTCTTCAGCAGAGACGAGCATAAAACTCAAGGGTGGAGGTGCTAGTAAATCATTCCTACTTGAATGTTTATGCTTCCTTGGCCAGTGCCAATAGGCAGGCAGTATATTTTTTAATTAATTAATTTTTTAACTTAAAACTATTTTTCAGTTTGTGTGTGTGTGCGCACGCACACACAAATACACATGCACACATACACACACCCCACTACAGCATGCATGTGAAGGTCAGAGGACAGTTTTTGGGAGATGGTTCTCTGTTTCCACTGATGGATTGAAGGAGGGGATCAAACTCAGGTCACTTAGCTTGTGCAGCAAGTACTTATACTTCCTAAGCCATCCCACAGACTTATTTTTTTTAATAACATGCAAAGCAAATGATTTTATTATGGATTTTTATACATACTTTTTTGGTTAATTTCTCTAGTAACCTCTGACTTGGTATTCCCCTTTCTGCTTTCAAGTCTTCTGTTTTCTCTCACTCTCTCTACTTCTTTATAGCTTTTTCCCTCTCATGTCCCCTTTCCAATTTCCTGACCCATATGTACTCATACTCATTGTCAAATAAATAACTTGTATATAAAATAGAAGCTGGGGCGTCTATTGTGGTGTTTGTTTTTCTAAGTCTGGGATACTTCACTTAATATGATTTTTTTATCTATTTGCAAATGTTATTTTACTCTTCATGGTTGAGTATGATTTCATTGTGTATATATAGCTTAGTTTCATTATCTGTCTGTTGATGGACATCTAGGCTGATTCCATTCCTTGGTATTGCCAGTAGAGCACTGTTGAACACCAACGTACAGGTATCTCTGAGGTACAATGTAGAGTCCTTTGGCAGGTTTAGGAGTGGGTCAGGTGACAGTTCTAAGTTTACACTCTTACCAAGAGTAAATATAAGGGCTCCTTTTGGGTGGAGATATTTTTGAAAGAAGTAGAATCAGTTTGAGTTGCAGTACAACATGTAAGAGATTTCGAAATTTTGATGTAGATGTGTTAACCTGTTTGTAGATGGCTATCTCAGCTGTTGCTGGTATTCTCAAGCAGCTAAAAAGAACTCACAAAAAGCTGACCATCAACCCTTATGAAATAAGTAAGTAATACCCCAGGTAAATACAGCGCTTTTCAGTAATCCTTAGAAAGATTCCTGGAACACTCCCAGAGGCCAGGAGTGGCAGCACAGGGCTTTAATTCTGCAAGTTTGGAAGTAGAGGTAGGAAGATCCGGAATTCAAAACTCAGCCTGAGTTATATTAACACAATCCATTGAATACTTCTCTCTGGGCAGGAGGATTAGAAGCAGAGTTGATTTTTCTACTTTCCTTACTGTGTTTTCAGAAAAAAAAAAATATTCTTTTTGTTTGTTTTGTTTTTGAAATGGGTTTCTCTGGGTAGCCCTGGTTGTTCTGGAACTCCATCTGTAGACCAGGCTCTGCTGCCCTACTGCTAGGATTAAAGGCATGCACTACCACTGTCCTGCTTCTCAGAATTATTCAAAAGAAAACTTTTCCTACTAATAAATGATTGACCTAACAGTAAAATATTACATTTAGCTGTCATATCATTATTCTCCTTGAATGTAATATTTTAATTGTGGGTTAGACTGTAGTCCACAGAAATGTCTTTAAGAATGTTTTTCTTTTGATATGAAGGACATGCATTAGAATAAGTGATAATTATTTCAGTAAGGTGTGTTGATAAAATTAATGACATAGAATCAATGTTAATTTTTTTTTTGATTTCTGAGAATTGTATTTTGACATGGAAAAGAAAGTTTTTAAATACTCCTGGCCGGGTGGTAGCACATGTCTTTAACCCCAGCACTTGGGAGGCAGAGACAGGGAGATCTCTGTGATTTCCAGGACAGGCTCCAAAGCTACAGAGAAACCCTTTCTTGAAAAACCATTAAGAAGGAAGGAAGACTTTTGTATTCTGTACTATGGGGGAGACATTGTGTGATCAGTTTCCCATAAGACTACTCCAATACATTTGTGTTTGTGGGTACATATATCCCATGGCATGCATGTGAAGAGGAAGACAACTGTGGGAGTCAGCTTTCTCTCTTCAGCGTGGGTTAGGGCAGTGCCTCTACCTGCTGAGCCATCTACAGCCCTATGGGGTCTTTTTGGAGACAATATCAGTAAGTGATCACTTGTTAAGAGTCACAGGCAGGCCTAGAGAGATGGCTCAGTGCTTAAGAGCAGATATTGTTCTTGTACAAGAACCAATTTCTACTCCAAGCACTGACACCAGGTAGCTTACAACTGCTGTGACACTAGTTCCACGGGATGCCTCTAACTTCAGGCACATACACACGCACACGCACAAATATAAATAAATAAATGTTTATTTTTTTAAAAAAAGAGAGTTATAATCAGGGCATGGTGGTCTAGACCTTTTATTTCAATACTTGGGAGGCAGAGGCAGGAGGATCTCTGTGTTCCAGGCCAGGAAGGGCATAAAGTGAACCTGCCTCTTAGAAACATAAAAAAAGGAATTAATGTTTTCAAATTGATTGAATCTTAATGCCTTTTTTTTAGGTGGATGTCCTAAACCCACCAAAATTCTTGCTGGTGATAGACCTGATAATCATTGGTTGCATTATGATAGCAAAAATATACCAAGAACAAAAAAAGAATGGGAGTCAAGTTGCTTTGTTGAAAAAACTCACTGGGGATACTACAACTGGCCAAAGTAAGTCACAGCTCACCTCACACATTAGTAAACATTTCTTTTTTCTGGGTAAACTTTATTTTGTTAGATTAGATTTCTAAGTTCAGAGGCACTTAAAGGTCTTTTCATTCATTCTTCCTCTCTTTTTTTTTTTTGCTCCTGCCAATGCTATGCTTCATTCCTTCTTACTTCTACTACAGTCCTGAGCTGTTGCTAATGCCATGCAATATGGCTAGGGAGGCTCTGAATTGTGCGCCTTTGCGTTGATGGAAGCACACTCATCTAAACCACATGCACTCTGCTTTCACTGTTGAGTCCAATAACTTAGGTCACCAGAGCATGAGGCTCTGCAGACTTTTAAAGACAGACAGTTACAATCTATTAAAATGCCTCCTTTTTTTGCTCTTGAAGCTCTATCATTTTCTTTTGTCTATGTTATAAATGTAAACTCTTACTGTGTAGGAACATGGTTGTGTACGCCGGTGCAGAAGAGCAGCCTAAGCTTGGCAGAAGCAGGGAGGATATGACTGAGGTAAGCGCTCATTTCATTGTGCTTTTAATTGCATCATGGCTACTGATTTAGCTCCATCTTAGTCAAATCTGTTTTTAGCCCCATTCTTGTATTTCAATGTAGTACGGCATAAGTACAGGTGAAATGTAGACTGTTGTCCTATCACTCAGGTGCGAGGTGACGCTGCTATCAGGGTTGCCCTCAAGTTGCTACTGTGTTCAGCACTCCACTGGGTACTGCTCTGTATAGTTTACTGCTGGTTTCTTGTATTAGTTCTGGATGATAAAAGACTCTTGAGCAAATATAATAACTAATTTGGGTTTCTATTGTATAAAAATCATGCCTTCTCAGGAAATAGATGTTTAGACTTTTTAAAGGTTTATTCTTAAAATTGTTTTTAATTATGACTATCTGTGTATGTGTGTGTACCTGGGTGCAAGTGTCCACAGGGTTAAGAGGTATTACCCTCCTGGAACTGGAATTACAAGTAGTGACCTCTGACATCGATGCTGGGAACAACTCAGGTCTTCGAGAAGAATACTGCCATTGTTATCACTGAGCCATCTCTCTAGCTCAAATATCTAGATTTTAAAATCAAAACATTTTAGTTAAGCTAGGTGTGGTAGATTATGTGTGTAATGTCTGAACTCAGTGTAGGAGGCCTCAGCTGCAGGAAGACTGCTGTAAGTTCAAAGCCAGTCTGGACTATAGAATAAGACAGCCGACAACTAACTAAACAAAAGGAAAGACAGACAGAAAGAAAAAAGCCACAAAAATGACATCCGAACCCACGGAAGTAAAGAGCAAAACTTATTCTTCATTGAACACACCTCATTATCACTTTAAATCTTGGCTTAAGTTCTTGAAATCTTAGTTTAAAATCTAAGTTTTCTTCAAGTTGCTGTTTAAGTTTTCTGGTCCTGAACAGCCTTTCTTTAAAGGCTGTTGTTATACAAAGATGGAAATGGTTTGTTGGAATTTGGTTTGCAGTTAGGAAGTTTTTATAAATTGCACTCAGCTGGCACTGAAAGAAGTGTTAGCCCTCATTTCTCAAGCTGAGCGAACATTTTTGGTTTTCATTCATAGGATTAGAAATGACATCCAAACCCATGGAAGTAAAGAGCAAAACTTAATATTCTTAGAGTTGCTGTTGTGATATTTCGTTTGTATTTTAATGAATAAAGCTTGCCTCAAATGCAGAGAGTAAAGTAGCTGCACTGATCAGCCTTAAAGAGCAGGCAGTGGTGACACACGCTTTAGTCCCAGTCACACTAGTTTGCTATACATAGAAGCCAGATGGTAATGGTGCTTGCCTTTAATCCCAGTACTAGAGAGGAATATAAGACAGGAAGAGACAGCTTTCACACACAGTCTCATTCTGAGATTCCTGGAGGCAGGATCGCCATTTTGGACTGAGTTAGAGGTAAGCGCCAGTGTCTGGCTGTTTTGCTTTTCTGAAAGCAAAATAGCCACGCCACTAGAGAGTTCTTACCTCTACCAAGGCTCAGACAAACAAAGGGGCGATCTTGTCCTCAGAGTGACTGCAGACTGCAATGTTCTCCACCAAACCTCAGACTGCATACTGAGACCCTGAGTTCCTTTCTCTTCCTGTCTTATATTCCTCTCTAGTGCTGGGATTAAAGGTGTGCACCACCACTGCCTGGCCTGTATTGCCAGTTAGTGTGGCTAGCTTTGCACTCTGATCTTCAGGCAAGCTTTATTTATTAAAACACAAATAAGATATCACTATAAGCTATAGTCATCTAGCTAATAAAGTCTTAAAATTTTATTTTAGCTTTATCAGAATTGTGTGCTGTAAAGTAGGATTTAAACCCTGAACATGGTTCTTTTTTTTTTTTTCAACTTTGTAGGCAGAACATATTGTGTATGATCATTTTTCTGACCCAAAGTTTGTCGACCAGTTAATTACTTTTCTATCTTTAGAAGACAGAAAAGGAAGAGATAAGTTTAGTCCCCGGCGTTTCTGCCTCTTTAAGGTAATTGTGTTTCATGTACCTTTTTCATAAAGCTTAGTGATTACCAGTTTATAGGCTCATAAATTTCAAATATTTGATTAAAATTTGTATTTACCTATTGTCTTTCTTAATCTGAAGTGGTATTGAAATTAAATATGAAATTAAATTAATATTAACTGGGAATTTTTTAAGGCAACCTTTTAAATTATTAATGTTATTAGTATTAGAAACAAAAATGTATTTTAATATAAAGTTGCAATATTCTTACTATTGAAACTGACATTATTAAAGAATTAAATTCTAGTGGGGAGAGTAATGTAGATGATAATTAAAAACTTAATTATCAAGATAATGCCATTTCAATACTCAATTAACTTTGTCTTTGTTTCTGTAGGGTATATTTAGAAATTTTGATGATGCCTTTCTGCCTATTCTGAAGCCCCATTTAGAACGTTTGGTTGCAGATTCTCATGAAAGTACCCAGAGATGTGTTGCAGAAATTATAGCTGGTTTAATCAGAGGTTCTAAGCATTGGACATTTGAGAAGGTGATGGTGTCATCCATCTGTGGAGGGTTTTGCTTGTTTCCTTTTGGGTTTTGTTGATTATTTATCCACCACACACTAGAACACTGAGACTGGGGAAGCAGTGGCAGAAGGAAGTAGAGTTCAAGGCCAGTTGGGCTATGTGAGGCCTTATCTGAATAAAAGGAAAAAAAGTAGCAATCAGCGTCACATTTATGATACTGCCTCCTGAATTATGACAAGTTCATCTCCATAAAATGTGCCAAAATGGAGCCTGGTGATGTGTTTCAGTTGGTAGAGTGTTTTATCATGCACAAAGCCCTCTGTTGGATCTTGGTGATATGGTCTTAAAACCCCAGCATTCTGAAGGTGGAAAGCAAGAACATCAGAAATTCAAAATTAGCCTCTGCTCTATTGCAAGTTTGAGGCTAGCCAGGGATACATGAAACACTGTGCAAGGATTAAAAGTGTGTACCGCCACACCCAGCTTAAAGGAAATCTTAAGACAAAGCAAAAACCAGAAAACTGGTTTCTTTCAATGGAGATTTATACACAACACATGAACCCTGCCATCTTCTTAGTGGAGCTGCTGTTGAATTAGGTATTCCAAATCACATTTAAACCTGCCTCCTATCCTGAATACTACCTCCCCGTTTGTTCATTTAAAACCCAAGAGCATGGCTCTGCAGTGTGGTCATTACATGTGAGGCTGTTAGAAAAGGAACGTCTTAGTTCCTCTTGCAGTGACTCTTTTCAGATCACAGTTGTTTGTGCATTGAACTTTTGAAACCACAAACATGATCAGTCCTTGATTATCACACTTTGAAGATCACACCTTAAGTGAATTCCTGTGTCATATTGGAGCTCCCATGCCTCCTACTCAGGTTTCATTTTGCCCAATGTGATAGCTGTATTATTCAAAAGTTTTTTGTTTGTTTTTGTAAACCTTTTCCCTATAGGAGAGATTTTATAAGGAACCATATAAAGTTTTCCCTCTTTTTTTGAATGATATTCTGAGAAATAAATTGAACTATATTCTATAGGTCATATATAATTTATACACTACACTATAGGAATTATAACATAGTAAGAGCTCTTACTTGGGTAGTCTGTGAAGTCCTGTCCTGTTTGTATGTATGTATTTTCATAATGTTATATGCCACTAACTTTCCTATGTTTTACTTTGAGAAGGTAGAGAAGCTTTGGGAGCTCCTGTGCCCGCTGTTGAGAACAGCTCTGTCCAACATGACGGTGGAGACATACAATGACTGGGGAACCTGCATAGCCACATCCTGTGTAAGCACTGCTTTCTGCTTGTTCCCCTTATGGGGCACTGTGCTTTCAGATTGTACCAGTCTGAGTTCCCCTTGGAATCTTGACAGTTTGTTTATGCCTTTTGTTGTTGTTCATAACTGAAGATGATGCCTTCTAGCAGCCCTTGACTATAACTCTGGTTCTGATGTCTGTTCTGACATAGTAATAAGTAATACATTTTTAAATCTACACATCAAACCATGTTTTGGGAAATGTAGTTTACATATAGTGAAAGCCATGAAATAGTTATACATGATGTTAATACCAACTGTGCCTGTTGCTCGTGTGCCTCTTCTATATAAGTTGCCTATTTTGCTAATTATTTTTTCACTATTAACACAAGTAATGATAACTAAATTTGTGTTTGGCTCCCCAGTTTTAGTTTGGCTTGCTTCTTACATACTTACTTGTAATATAACTGAGTATAATTGATTTGCAGAGTTACTTCTTTTGCTTAATTATTAATTTGTATCTTCAACACAGGAAAGCAGAGATCCCCGGAAGCTTCATTGGCTTTTTGAGCTGCTTTTGGAGTCACCATTGAGTGGTGAAGGGGGATCCTTTGTAGATGCATGGTAAATAAAAGAAAACCTATAAAGTTGATAATATTAAAGATTTTTATGTTAACTAATGAATAAATGGAGATGCGTTACTAGCCATGGTAGTACACACCTGTGATTCCTACACTAGGGAGGTTAGGGAGAGGATCATGAGTTTATGGCCAGCCTGGGCTATTACACCAAGTTCCAGACCATCCAGATCAGTATTAACAAGTCTCAAAACAAAAAGACAGGAAGTGAATTATCCAAGTGCTAAATTAAATGATGAATTTCTTTTGGTAGCTATGGTGCTCATTCATGACTTTGTAAGCAGTGCACCAGCTACAACATAAGGCACCAGTTGTTTGTGCTGCCATAGTTTTGAGGGGCCATTCTGACTTCTTTGTCATAGTCAGGTTTTTCATTTTCTTTTCTGCAACCAAACATGCAAAGCAGATAGGCTGGAGCTGCTGTACAGTATAGTGGTCAAGGACTTGCCTCTCATACCCTGTATTTCCAAAGAAACAAGGCAGATATAAAGGAGGCGTTATTTGGTAGATGAGAAAAGTGGGAACAATTAAAAATAATATAGGAAATCCCCATTAAAATGTTGAGGTGCCTGTGTGATGGCTCAGCAAATATAGATGTTTGCTTACAAGTCTGATGACCTGAATTCAATTCCTGGGACCCACGTGGTGACCCCATGTTGAAATGAGGCATATATACACATAACACACACACACACACACACACACACACACACACACACACACACACACACAATGAAAGAAGGCATAAGGTGGGGCCAGTGAGGTAGCTGAGCTGGTAGAGGTGCTTGTACCAAGCCTGACGACCTGAGTTTGATTTCAGGAATCCTCATGGTTGAAGAAGAAAACAGACTTTTGGAAGTTGTTTTCTGACCTTCACCCTCGTGCTGTGGCATGCATATATCCCCAACTGCCCCACCAACACTAAAGAAATGTTTTAAATAAGAAAGGTCAATGGTTATTCTTTTTTTAATAGTAGTAAATATACTACTACTAAAAATCGTTTGAAAAACATTTTAATGTAAATATAAGAAGTAGGTGAAAATATTTTAAAAAGTAGAAAAAATATAGAAAAGGGGATGTGGAAGGCAGTCTTCATCAAATGTTACTATTTTGATTTGTAGATGATTTATTTAGTGAGAAGAAGCTATTTATCGTGATCTAAGAGAAAGCAGGAAAAGACTAAAATGGAATAATATAATCTTATATATAGATAATCTTATAATAATATAATCTTATAATTTTAGCATAGAAAAGCAGAATGTAATACAATGTTTCTGTCCTTTAATTGTAGCCGACTCTATGTGCTACAAGGTGGCCTGGCCCAGCAAGAATGGAGAGTCCCTGAGCTATTACACAGACTTCTGAAGTACTTGGAACCCAAACTCACCCAGGTTTACAAAAATGTCAGAGAACGGATAGGGAGGTATGAGTGACTTTTCTCTTGGTTTTGATTAGCTCTTGAGTCTTTGTATTAAGTTTTAATATCAAACAATAATACATAATAGTCATGTTTCCCAGTGAGTGTGGTGTTGTCTTCCTCCTGTTCACTATTTTGTTCTGCAAAACAAGACACTGAATATAAATTAGGTGGCAATGTACTCAAAACCAGCAGTGAGCAGGTGCCATACTACAGGTTTGAACTCAGAATTATATGGCATGTTTTTCTGTGGGAATGATCTGAGAACCTCTCCAGTAATTATCTTGTGAAATTTTGCTTTGGTTGAGCTATGAGGTTTGAACTTCAGTTTTAATTCTCATGCCAGACTGCCTACTCTTGTGCATTTTATTTAACAGTGTGCTGACCTACATATTCATGATAGATGTTTCTTTGCCAAATACTGCACCAACAACATCCCCCTGTATCTCTGAGTTTACTGCTCGAGTCCTAGAAAAACTGAAACCCCTCACGGATGTGGATGAAGAAATTCAGAACCATGTTATGGAAGAAAATGGCATTGGTGAAGAAGATGAACGAACTCAGGGCATTAAACTCTTAAAAACCAGTGAGTCTTAAAATTGGTAGAAATTCACTTGAAAACAGCTATTTTAATTTATTTGGGATCCCCACACGCATACTTTTTTTTTTTTCTTTTGTTAAAGTATAAGTTTTCTGATTTTAACCTTTTTGTTTATTTTGGTTTGGGTTTTCTTTGTTTTTTGTTTTTTTTTTTTTTTGAGTTTTTGAGGGGGGTTTTTTGGGGGAAGGATTGGTTTGTTTGTTTTGTTTTTTTCCACCATATAGCCTCACTGTCCTGGAACTCACTAAGTAGACCAGGCTGTCCTTGAACTCATAGAGAGCCACCTGCCTCTGCTTCTACCCCTACCTCCCAAATATGCCACCATTCTCCTTTTTTTTTTTTTATCATGATATTTTGTTGATTTTGAGTTGTAGTTGTTTAAATGTCCTTGCTATTACTTGCTGGGATTAAAGGCATGTGCCACCATGCCAGGCAATTTTAACCATTTTGAGTGTGTAGTTTAAAGGCTGAGTCCACACTCAACCCATCTCTAGAATTCTCTTCATGGCAAGCTGAAAATCTGTACCTATTTCACAGTAACTTCTCATTTCCCTCCCCTGTTCCTAGTCCCGAATAGCCACCACTTTACTTTCTGTCTTTGGAGTTTGTCTATTCTAGGTGGCTCATATCAGTCAAATTGGTTGTTTTATCTCTGGCATATTTCACTGCAAAATATTTTGTGATTATTCCATTGTCTTTGGAAGGGTTTCAATGGCTGTGAAAGACACCATGACACTATTCTGACAAAAGAATACGCTTAATTGTGGTGCCTTACAGGTTCAGAGATTTTGGCCATTATCATGGTAGGGACTGTGGTGGCATGCAGGCAGACATGGTGCTGGAGAGGTAACTAAGAGTTATACATGTGGATCTGCAGGCGGAAGAAAGAGTGAGCTGAGCTACTGAGCCTGGCTTAAGCTTAAAACCACAAAGCCATACCTACTCCAACAAGACCACATCTATATTGCACTATAAACAAGAAATTTTATTTTTACTTCATTTTCTTTATGTATTTGTTCACATTTGAATTTTCATCACCTTTTCACTGATACAAAATATGCAACTCTAAACCATGAATTTTGTTTGTTTTGTTTTTTTGTGACAGGGTCTCACTATATAGCTCTGGCTGGCCTGGAACTTAGCTTGTCGACCAGGCTAGTTCTACCTGCCTCTGTCTCTGAAGTGCTGGATTTAAACACTTGGACTAGCATGCCTGGCTTGACCATTGATATACTCAGTATCTTTTGGGACCCTGTTTTCAGTGTGTGCCCAACTAGAGTTGCTGGAGTAACAGTCCTCCTGTGCTCACTTGTGAGCTATGCCGGCTTCCTCAGCAGCCACCTGTTTCACAGTCTAGCCATCACTGCTGTCCCATAGCCTTGTCTACTCATGCTTTTTGTTTATTCAGTATGTTTGAAAAGTTGTAATTTTTATTTGCATTTACCTGATGACAAATGATGCTTATCATCTTTTTATGTGCTTAATTGACCATTTGTTTATTTTCTTTGGAGAAAGCTTTTGTTTTTTTTAATTTGGTTTGGTTTTTTGTTTTGTTTTTAAAGACAGGGTTTCTTTATGTGATCCTGGTTGTCCTGGAACTAAGTATGTAGTATGTAGACCAGGATAGCCTCAAACTCATAGAATCCTACTTCTGCCTCGGATTTTTCTCCATTTATTTTATTTTATTTAAAAAAAAACTATCTTTTTTCATTTTACATATCAAACCCAGTCTCCACTCCCTTCCCTCCTCCTGTGTCACCACCCCATCTCCATTTTTTTAAGTATGATATTTTCTTGATTTTGAGTTGTAGTTCTTTGTATGTTCTTGCTTTTATTACTTTATCAGGTAGATGGTTTATAAATATTTTCTCCTGTGAATGTATGTTCTCTCTTCCTCACTTTTCTTCTCCCTTCCCTTTCTTTCAAGTTTTGGTTTTATTGTTGTTGTTTCTTGGTTTTGTTTGGTTTGATTTTTTTTTTTTGAAACAGGATCTTAATCTATTGGGCCTGCTACTGTTTCCTCAGTACTAGGTTTAAAGGCATTTGCCATTATGCCTGCCTGATTTTTCTTTTTCCATCTTTTTAAATTTCACTTTGGGCTCATATTTAGGTCCTTAGTCCACCTTGAGTTAGTTTCAGTATGTATTATAAAGTTAGAGTCTAGCTTTATTGTTTACAATGTAGACATTCACTTTCCCCAGCACTGCTTGATGAAAACTGGTTTGGTTGGTTTTTTTTTTTTTTTAATTGAATTCTTTGGTGCTCTTGATCAGCACACATTTTCAGGGTTTATTTCAGCATTTGGTTATATTTTATTGGTTTGAGTGCCTGCCCTTATGTCAGTGCTGTCCTATTGAATTCTGTGGGTTTTGTAGTAAATTTTTAAATCAGCAAGTGTGAGTCTTAATGTTTTCAAAATATTTTGTCTAGTCGGTGTCTTAGGGTTTCTATTGCTGTGAAGAAACACCATGACCATGGCAACTCTTTTAATGGAAAGCCTTTAATTGAGGCTAACTTGCAGTTTCAGAGATTTAGTTCATTATCCTCATAGCAATAAGTATAGTAGCACACAAGCAGACATGGTGCTGGAGAAGGAGCTGACAGGCAACAGGAAGTGAACTGAGTCTACACTAAGCATAGCTAGAGCATAGGAGACCTCTAAGCCCACCCTCAGAGTGACACTTCTTCCACAAAGCCACACCTCCTAATAGTGCCACTCCCTCTGAGTTTATGGGGGTAGAGTACATTCAAACTACCACATAGGGTATCTCTTTTAGTAGCTAAAAAAAAAAAAAATCATAAGGATTGTAAATATAAGCTACTACTCTGTCATTATTTTAGCTACCTCAGAATTCTTGGCTAGTTTAAAATACATTAAAAGTACTTGGTAGGGGGCTGGAGAGATGGCTCAGAGGTTAAGAGCACTGGCTGCTCTGCTCTCCCAGAGGTCCTGAGTTCAATTCCCAGCAACCACGTGGTGGCTTACAACCATCTGTAATGAGATCTGGTGCCCTCTTCTGGCCTGCAGACATACATGCAGACAGAACACTGTAGACATAATAAATAAATAAAAATTTTAAAAAAAGTACTTGGTAAACTATTAATAATTTGTAGATTTTTTTTCTACCCATAGTATCCTCAGTTACTTGATAGCCATTACCATGGGTGCTGTTAGACTGCTAATAAATAAGTCTGATTTGAGATATTGTAGCTACTCTTACATTTAAAGAGCTGTCAGGAGCATTAGCATTGCATCATTCTTTATGGTCCCTAATTTAATAGCTTGACTGATTCCATGTGTTTGTTTCCAAATAGTATTGAAATGGCTTATGGCAAGTGCAGGAAGATCTTTCTCTACAGCAGTCAAAGAGCAACTTCAGCTTCTGCCTTTGTTCTTTAAGGTAAGACTATAAGTGGAAATGAAGAATACCATTTTCTCTAGACTTCCAAGGAAAGTTATAACCATCACCCAGTAGGCTGATATGTTTTTAATGTAGTGGTTGAATTTTGATTGCAATCTCTAGATAGGAGATTTTCACAGAAAAACTCTTAGGTAATAGTAGTTAACATTAAATATATATATATATATATATATACATGCATATTACATAATATACTTAATATATGCATACATAATTACTATTGCTATTGAAATATATGTTATTAGTGATATATTACTGTGAAGAGACACTATGACTATGGCAACTCTTATCAAAGAAAGCATTTAACCTAGGGCTTGCTTACAGTTTAAGAGATTTAGTTCATTATCCTCATGGTGGGAAGCATGGCAGCTTGCTGGCATACATGGTTCCTAAGTGTTCTGCTTTTGAATCTGCAGGCAGCAGGAAAGAGACTGAACCACTGGGCCTGGCTTGGGCATCTGAGATCTTAAAGTCGATCCTCAGTGATACATTTCCCGCAGAAAGCCATACCTGCCCAATAAGGCCATACCTTCCTATCCTAAGGAGTGCCGCTTCCCTGATGACCAAGCATTCAAATATATGAGCCTATGGGGGTCATTCCTATTCAAACCACCACAGTGTGAGTGTATGACAGATTTATGAAAAGTCTTTTCTTTTTTTCACATTGAATCCTGTGTAGCCCAGGCTAGCTTCAGACTTGCTGTGTAGCAAAAGGTGACCTTGAACTACTTCCTCTTCATAAATGTTGAGATTACTGGCATAAACCACCACATATAGCTAAACACACAAGTTTTGTAGACCAAGCATTGTTTCACCAATTTTTTGTTTTGTTTTGTCTTATTTCTCAAGACAGGGTTTCTCTGTGTAACGACTCTGGCTGTCCTGGAACTCAATTTGTAGACCAGGCTGACCTCAAGCTCACAGAGATCCACCAGCCTCTGCCTCCCGAGTGCTGGAAATCAAAGAGAGTGCCACCATGCCCTGCTAGCCAATTTTATTTTAGAGAACATATAAATGATTAAAAAGGACAATGAAATTTTAGTATGGTAATTTCTTTTGCCTATATTATTCCTTATGTAGCTGTTATAATTTAATAAACCACTTACAGTATAGTTGCTTTGTTTTATTTTATTATAGCCAATTAATAGGTAGACAGTAACAGGCAAGAATAGGAGCCAGGTACTTGGATTCAGACTTGGCTCCACTGCTGGTGGACTGACTATGTTATCATGAGCAAATAATCTAGGCCCTCAGAATGTTTTTCCTCATGTGCAAGTTGAGAATAGCATCCACTACCTCCCAAGAATGTGGGAAAGGTTATATGAGTTATATTACATATCTTTCATTCTTAGAATTGAATTTTGTGATTGGTTTCTAGTATAATACTTTTTCATCTGAATTTTCCACTCCCCACATTGCTGTTAGTAAAGACCGATAGTTCAGATTAAGTAGAATAATACACTGAATACTTAGGATTCTATACTAAGTGAGAAAGTTGCCTACCTGTGCAAAGTGCTTAGTGCTTGTGTCAGGCACTAGAAATGGTCAAGGATGGGGCTTTAATCATTAGCATAGCACTTGCCCCCCCATTCATAAATTATCAATATGGTACCTTAATACTTTTATTTAAAGGAATAACCTAGAGTTGTCACAATGGCTCAGTGGTAAGGTGCCTGCTGTCAAACTTGACAACCTGGGTTTAATTCCTAGAGCCCAGATGATGGAATGAGAGAATGGGTATCTGTAAGTTGTCCTCTGACCTTCACATGCTTACTGTGGTGTGTTTGCATATACACAGTAATAAATTTAAAATAAAGTTAACCCATAGAAATCAGTTTCAAGAAATTCTTAAAGTTAGGTATAGTGGTACATGCCTCTGATCCCCATCATTTGGGAGGGTGAGGCAGGAGGATCAGTTCAAGATCAGCTTAGGCTACACAGTGGGCTCCTGTCTCAAAAATGCTAAGCAATCCATATCATTCATGATAAAGAATATTATACAGAGTCCTGGTTGTGTGCATTACTGCTTGAATGGAAAGGTATCCTGGCAGCCAGGAGCAAAGGAACACCACAGTCACACCACACAGCAAACCTCACACAAGAGATTTATTGGGAAGGAAAAAAACAGGAGGATGGTTGCCTCTGCTCCGGCGAGAAACAGCAGAGAACTGAGCAGGATATGGGGCTTATATAGGGATTCTTGGGAAGCGGGTGGAGATTGGGGGAATTTCATGTCCAGAGATTGGGCTTTTTACTCTATAGGGTGGGGACAGGGATCAGCAGTTAGGGCAGTTTGAGTATTCTGTGGGTAGAACCTGGCAGTTACTAGTCCTTGGGGGAAGGAGTGGTACTGGAGCATAGAGACTCTTCCTTTTTTTTTAATTTTTAAAAAAATATTTATGTGTATGAACATTTTGCCTGCATGTATGTAAGTGTAAAATATTTATGTTTGATACCTTCAAAGTTCAGAAGAGGCTGTAAGGTTCCTAGAACTGGAGGTACAGACAGTTGTGAGCTGCTCTGTAGGTGCTGGGAATCTAGCCCAGATACTCTAGAAAAGCCCCCAGTTACTCTTAGCCACTGAGCCATCTCTGCACCTTAGTCTTCCATTTAACTAAGGTTCTTTAATATTGAGCACTAGAAATCTACCAAGTGGTACAGCAAAAGTGGTAAATTAATTGGATTATCAGAAAATATCTAGGTGGTTTACAGAACAAAGTAAAAACTGAAAAGCTGAGTAGGAGCCATAGCTCCAAGAATCTAGATTACAGAAAATAATAGGATTCTACTCCATGGTGTTGCTTTCTTGGATTCCTTCAAGATCCACATGCCCAAATCCAAGGTTACAATAAGCAAACTCTGATCCTTTGTCTCTCTTGGACTAAGCTCTCTTGATTGACAGTCCTGCAGAATGCAAGAGAGGATGAAATTCCATAAAGAATTTGGTGTTCTAGCAGTAGCAGGAATAGATACTGGCATAGATATTTACACACACTAAACTACCTTTTACATGCTAAGAAAAATGTAAATCATCACCTAATTTTTATGAATATTGAGTTTTATTTTCAAAACTTGTATATTTTGAAATCATAAGGATTCATGGGAAGCTGCAAAGTAAATCAACCAAATTCTTTGGTACTTTTCACTCCACTTTTTCTAACACTTAACATATTCTACAACTGTAGTATAATCTCAAAATTAGGAAGCCGATATTGGTCTACACATTACCTAATTCTGTGTCATCGTTTTACCACCTGTATAGATTCGTGTCTTACACACTGCAACAAAAACAACTATTTCATTACTATGACAGTCCCTTAACTACACCCATTTTATACACACGCTTATTTGTTCTTAATCTCTACAAATTTTTTAAAAGATTTATTTTGTGTGTGTGTGTGTGTGTGTTTTGCTTGAATGTCTGCATGCATGTCATGTGCCCACAAAGGCCAGAATAAAAGGAGTTGGATGCCCTGGAACTTGAGTCTCGTGAGTACTGGGAACAAAACCTGGGTCCTCTGCAGGAGCAGTAAGTACTCTTAGCTGCAGAGCCATATCTTCAGCCCCTCTTTATAAATGTTATCATTTAAAGATTTAAGTAGTGGGACTTGTAAAATGCCTCAGTACCCAGCCTAATGAACTGAGTTCAAAACCCAGGACTCACGGTGGAAAAAGAATCAGCTCCTGCAAAAATTTGTCCTCTGACCTCCACAGCCTACACACATAATTTTCAAACTTTAAAACAATATTAGCAACTATAAATTCAAATAGAACATAACCAGTATAAGCTTTTTTTTCTGTCCCTTTCTGTCTTTATTTCATAACTTTCTCCACCTTAAAAGGTTAGGAAGAAACCCACATAGAATGAAACAATATTCCTTGTATCCAGACTGTGGTTTCTCGGGAACATTTCCTATGAAAATTGGGGCTTCTTGAAGAAATAAGAAACATCTAAGATAAACTAGCTTATCTTGGCATATCATACCTGAAACCCAGATGCTAGTTTGAATTGAAGAAATGAGTACCATCTTGAGTAATACAAAGCTATCAGATTTGTAGAAGTTGATGGGTTTATAATGATAAAAGTACCTTCAAGAAGATAATTGTTCAACATTGCAGTATAGGAAGGAACTCACTATTCTTAACAAGGGAAAGCTTTTTCATATATAAAGTATTCTAGGTAGCAGTGAAGAAAATTATAAAAGATAATACTACCATACTGCAGACTTCTTTATTTATAGTGAATTATTGCATAAGAAAAAAATATAGTGAAGGAAACACATAGCAATTCTTATGTTTTGCCCAGCATCACACATGTCAATAAAATGAAACTTAGATCCAATGGCCAGAGTGCAGGATGTACTGAAACCAAGACACATCATCACATGGATACAATCAGGGGAGGCCATGACTGAGGAAATTACTAAACAAAAACCTCAGTTTCTCCCTCCAAATGTGAAAAACCAGCCAACAAGGAATTTTCAGATTTAGAAACAAAGCTACTAATGCATCATGTTATTATTATGATGTTGAGTGATTCAGAAAATCTGTTGTGACAGCGTGCCAGTGCTGCAGTGGGGGAGGTTTGATGAGCACTATGGAGTTTTTTGTGGTTGTTTTGCTTCGTTTTGTTTAAGAGTGTCTCATCCTATAATCCTGGTTGACCTGCATCTCACGCTGTAGACCAGACTTTCTCAGATTCACAGAGATCGACCTACTTTTCCTCCTGAGCTCTAGGGCTTAAGTCTGACTACTGTTAAGTGTTTTGTATTGTAACTGTAATGATGTTTCAAGTATGGTGATGCCATTCTAGATTTTAAAAAAAAAAAAAGATAACATACTGGGGCTTGCTTTAAGTAATTTAGTTGATAAAAGGGGGCAGCAAGAAGCAAGGTTATCTGAGTTAGGTGTTATTTAAGAAGCGATTGGTGTGTAAGGTGTTCGTTGTGTTTTTGTGTATGTTTACAATTTCCACAGATGTTTGGCCTCAGATTGACTCTGCAGCCCTGATTGGCCCTGGCCTTGCCGTTTTCTCACCTCATCCTTGTGGGTGCTGGGATGCCTGTACTTACTGATGGTCACTCACTGTTGCATTTGTTTTTTTCTCGAGATTGCCCCGGTGGAAAATGACAATAGCTATGATGAACTGAAAAGAGATGCAAAGCTTTGTTTGTCACTGATGTCTCAGGGGTTACTCTACCCTCATCAAGTGCCTTTGGTACTTCAGGTGCTAAACCAAGTAAGTATACGGATACAATATTTACATCCTCTGTCTAGCATTGTTTTGCCATTCTGAAGGTTTCACGGTGGGCTGTAAAATACACAATATGTGATTTTTGTGGCTGTTTGGGCATTTTGTCTTTTGAGATAAAGTCTTACTAGGTAACCCTAACTGGCTTGGAATTCACCAGGTAGATCAAGCTGGCCTGTGACTCACAAACAGCCACCTGCCTCTGCATCCCAAGTACTGGGATTAAATGTGTGTTATCACACCTGGTCTCTGATGTTTGTTTCAAGTTTTTTTTGTTTTTAAATTTTTTTGTCGACCAAAAATAAGCCTTGATTTATATTTGACTCAGCTGCCAATTTCTTTGAATTTGGGCAAGTTCAAGATGTAATAAGTAATAAAATAAATTAATACAAAGTGTCAATAATGGAAGTTCTTCTCATTCTCTTTGGCCAGTTTCATTTCTGGTTTGTGGTAGACTGCACTGCAGTACAGTCACACAGCAGTGTTCCTGTCATACGCATTACATAGAAGTAGGTGTATTTTCAGTTTTCACTGAAAAATATTTTCCAACAATCTAAAATTTTAGGGGCATGAGATTTAGTAGTGTTTTTTGTTGTTGTTTTTGTTTTGTTTTGGGGGTTTTTTAGAACAAATTTTTAGAATTTGTTTGCAAATGATGACTGGCCACAGATTCTTATTTCTACCTTGTTTCCATGTGAGAGACTAGTAATTATATGGTTACTATAGAATCAATACAAAACCTACGAGTATTCCTTAAGAAATTAGAAACCAGTGAAAATATACTTCTTCCTCTGGGGAATGGGCGCTGAAAATTTTTTGTGTAAGGCAGGTCAGTAGAAAGGCAGCAGCTGTCTGCATATCCGCATGCGTATCTCCTTTTGGACCTGTCTGCTCTGCAGCTGATTCTGCAGATCTTCAGTTTGGAGGCAGACAGACCTGAATTCAAATTCTCTTACAGTCCTCACTTGTATGACTTACAGAGACTCATTTAATCTTTCCACCCTTCAGTTTCCTCAAAGTTGGGACTGTTTTTCCAACTGATGTCAGTGTCTCTTTAATACTTCACCATCTGCTGCTCGTCCTTTTCTCCTTCACGTTCATTCTGCTGTCATCTCTTTCTCCCTCCTTTCCTTTCTCTCTCATTCTCACTCTTATTCAAATATTTCTTAAGTATTTGAATTTATTCCATGGCAAGGAATAAAATAATAAATGTGACTTCAACTATCATCATCCTCACTGTTAAAATGCTACAAGATCTATTCCATCCTGTGATAAATACTAAAGCTAGCTAGTTTTTTAAAAACATATTTTATTCTTTTGAAATAATATCACTTTCCTTTTCTTTTCTCCAACAACTCTCTCCCATTTGCCTCACCTTGCTTTCTTTCAAATTCATGACCTTGTTTATGTGTGTGCTAAAATACGTACGAATATGCTCAGGGCTAGCCATATATTGTTTTTAGATGCTTCATATTTTTCATTTTCTTCCCCAAACTCCACCCGTATCTTTCATACCCAACTTCATGACCCTCCCTCTCAAAACAAAACCAAGTATCATAACAAACAAAATCATAAGATAAAAAATATCAAAACAAAAATGAAATAAAAGCCTACAAAAACCCACCATGGTATCTAGTTTGTGTTGACCAGCTACTTCTGACACTATTAGGGAAAGCTAATTTTCTCTTTTTCAGCAGGCATCAACTGCAGGTAGCTTCTTGGTTAGGGGTGAGACTGTATGTGTTCTCCTCCTCAGTGCTGGGATATTGTGCAGCTCCTGTGCATGTTGTTACAACAGTATTTAATTTTACATGCTAAACCCAATTCCCCCTCCCTCCCCTTCTCCTACCTCCCACCCCCAATCCACTCCACATCCACTCCTCAGAGGAGGTAAGGCCTCCCTTGGGGAGTCAGCAAAATCTGGCATACCAAGTTGAAGCAGGACCAATTTGAGGTGTCTTCTTGTATGTAGCAGAAGGATGGGTCTTGTTTTCATACCCATTCTGTTAGCCTGTGTCTTTTTATAGGTAATTGAGTCCATTGATTTTAAGAGATATTAATGACCAGTGATTGTTAATTCCTGTTATTTTCTCCTTCTTTGGGGTTTGCTGGTGGGAGGCTTTCTTTTGCCTCTGTTTTCGTGGGTGCAGCTAACTTCCTTGTGTTGGCATTTTTCCTTCTAGTACTTTCTGTAAGGCTGGGTTTGTGGATAGGTATTGTTTAAATTTGGTTTTGTCATGGAATATTTTGTTTTCTCCATCTATGTTGAAAGCTTTGCTGGGTATAGTAGTCTGGGCTTGCTTCTGTGGGTCTCTTAGTGTCTGTAGAACTAAGGTCTGTCTAGGACCTTCTGGTTTTCAGAGTTTTCATTGAGAAGTCAGGTATAATTCTGACAGGTCTGCCTTTATACGTTACTTGACCTTTTTCCTTTGCAGCTCTTAATATTCTGTCTGTTTAGTGTTTTGATTATTATATATCAAGGGGACTTTTTTGTTTTTGTTTTTTGTTGTTGTTGTTTTGTTTTGTTTTTGTCCAGGCTCTTTTGTGTTCTGTAGCTTCTTGTACCTTCATAGTAATATCCTTTTTTAGGTTGGAAAGTTTTCTTCTGTGATTTTGTTGAATATATTTTCTGTTCCTTTGAGCTGGAATTCTCCTTCTATCCCTGTTATTTTTAGGTTTGGTCTTTTCATGGTGTCCCATATTTTGTGGATGTTTTGTGTTAATAATTCGTTGCACTTAACATTTTTTTTGACTGATGAATCTGTTTCCTCTATTGTGTCTTCAATGCCTGAGATCTGTTGCATTCTGTTAGTTATGCTTGCATTGGTAGTTCCTGTTTGTTTACCCAGATTTTCCATTTCCAGAATTCCCTCAGTTTGTGTTTTCTTTTTTGTTTCTATTTTAGTTTTCAAGTCTTGAACTGACTCCTTCACTTGCTTGATTGTTTTTTCTTGGCTTTCTTTGCTTTCTTTAAGTGATTTACTGATTTCTTCCATTTTTATGTTTGTCTTTTCCTCCATTTCTTTAAGGGAATTTTTCACTTCCTCTATCATCTTCATAAAGTTATTTTTAAGGTTGTTTTCTTCTCCTTCATCTGAGTTAGGATGTTCAGGTCTTACTGTTGTATAAATACTAGTTTTTGGTGGTGCCATATTGCTGTTTATGTTGTTAAATGTATTCTTACACTGCCATCTACCCATCTCTTCTTCCAGTGGCAGGTGGGGCCTGTAACTCGGGTGATCACAGATACAGCAGGGGATGGTGTGGGTTGGCGGGAAGGATGATGCTTCCTGGTCCCTGGGGGTGCAGTAGGTGGGGGTGATCTCCAGGAGCTAAGGTCAAGAGAGCAGCTGGATGCAGCCGGTTAGTCTGGCACTCACCTCTTCCTCCAGGTGTATGCAGGGCTTGTGGCCTGGCTCTTACAATCTTTCCACTTGTTTTTCTGCGCAGATCCCTGAGCCTTTGAGTCAGGGGTTTGATAAGAATATCCCATTTAGGACTGGGTACTCCAAAATCTCTCACTCTCTGCCCATTGTCTACTTGTGGGTATCTATTAATTAATTATTATCCAGTGCAAGAAGCTTCTCTGAGTGCTGAGCAACACACTGATCTATGGGTGTTGCTGTATCTCACTAAAAGCCATTTTATTGCTGTTATTTTAGCAGATGAATAGTAGTAGGTTTACCCATAGGGCCTATACCTATCCAGTCTCAATTTCCTGAGGTTAGGTACCTAGTAAGGGACTGGGCAGGGGATCTTCCAAGGAAGAGGAAATAGAACATAGTGCTATAAAGAGATAAAGGGACTATGAGGATTAAATGAAGAGGAGGATGGGAGTACAAGGTAAAAGAATATGGGAAGGGACAACTAAAGGCCTTTTGAAAAGCCATATGGAAACTTACTGGAAGAAGCTTTTTAAAATAATCTATACATATATAAGTAATTTAAATGGTGTCTCTATATGTTGGAGGAGACATTCCTCCAACTAAATGTGCAATGAGTTAAAATCTCCAATGCCTAGAATGGAATGTATAGCTTATGAGTTGTTGGTCAAAGAGGTTTCATAGATACCTTCCCCCAAAACATCATAGGCTATTGCCAAAACTGTTAGTTCATCTCTACAACCTGATGAGAAGGGCCTTTTGCTGAAAAGACCACTTACTTTTTATCAGCAAAATTGAGAAATAGAGCTGTTTCCCAACTAGCAGTTTCAACTCTGCTGACTAGTGTTCATAATATTGGAAGGTACCCTACATGCTACCAGAGGAGGAAAGTTGTCATCAATATCATCCAACAACAAATGCTGCAACTTACAATATCAACTTGCTTGTAAGATATACTAGTACAATAGTGGCACAAATGTTATGGGAGTAACCAGCTACTTTTGGTTGGATTTAAGTCTCACTCCATGAGAGCGAGCCCTTACCTGACACTAGTAGTTCATACTCTCGTTTGCTTCTCAGGCCTTACCTGCTGCTCTTGAATGTAGAGTAATATGTAGAACTTGGATGAGTTAATTGTCTTAATTATGAATACTTCTCTACCAAGACAGTATTTTGACTTTTATCGGTGTCTTATTTTCCCACCATTGAACAGTCAAGACATTCTGAATAACTGCCTTGGTAACTTGACCATACTACTCTTTGCTTAGAAGGAAATGGAAGATAAAGTTAATTGCAACTATACCTGTGAAAGTAGAATCAATTTAAAATATTGTATTATTGTATGTAATGTTATATATACTCATTTCTCATTCACAGACAGCAAGAAGCAGTTCTTGGCATGCAAGATATACAGTGCTGACCTACCTCCAGACCATGGTATTTTATAACCTCTTTATTTTCCTAAACAATGAGGATGCAGTCAAAGACATCAGATGGCTGATTATATGTCTTTTGGAGGATGAACAGTTAGAGGTAAACTTTATATTAAAACAAATGGAAATTCATTTAACTTAAAAAATAATGATTATGAGACTAAGGCATTAGCATTTTCATAAGTTCAAAACCAGCCTTGACCAAAGAGTACAATTCATAGGATGTATTTTATTTAAGTGTTATTTAACTTTAATTTTAGTATAGCAATCTGTGAGTAGTCATGATTTCCTGTAATACAGATAAAAACTACTGGGCAATTTTTGGATATGTCTTCTTGCAGTTGATTGACATATCACTTGGTAACCTGCATTTTCTTGTATGAAATGAGGGGTTGTAATTGCTCTTTTTTTTCTATTTCTTTTTTCCTTATTTTCTCATTCAGTATGTCCTGATTATATTTTCCCTTCCCTGTACTCATTCCAGTTCCTCCCCACCTCTCCTCCAGATCCACTTCTTTTTGTCTCATTAAAAAAGAACAGGCTCGGGCTGGAGAGATGGCTCAGAGGTTAAGCGCACTGATTGTTCTATCCAGAGGACCTGAGTTCAATTCCCAGCAACCACATGGTGGCTCACAACCATCTGTAATGAAGTCTGGTGCCCTCTTCTGGCCTGTAGGCACACATGCAGACAGAACACTGTAAACAAAATAAAAAAGAATGTTTAAAAAAAAAGAAAAAAGAACAGGCTCCTTCTAGAAGATTTAAAGAATAAACATGACAAAATAAAATAGAATAAGATATAACAAAAACTGTCACATCAAGGTTGGACAAGAAGAATCAACGGAAGGAAATAAGTCCCAAGAGCAGACCCAGAATCAGAGACCTACTTGTTCACACTCTCAAGAGTCCCATAAAAATACTAGGCTAATGGGTTTAGTATATGCACAGGACCTGGTGCAGATTCTTGTATGACCTGTGTTTGCTTCTTCAGTCTCTGTGAATTTGTAAGAGCCTTGCTTAGTTGATTAAGAGGACCTTTTTTTCCCTGAGGTCCTCCATTCCTCTGACTCTTTCACTCTTTCTGCTTCCTCCTCTGTGGAGTTCCCTCAGCTCTGGGTGGATGGATTTGATGGAGACTTCCCATTTAGAGCTGTATGTTCCAAGGATACACTCTCCACATATCTGACTGTTGGTCTCTGCATTTGTTCCTATCTGCTGCAGAGGGAAGCTTCTCTGATGATAACTGAATAAGGCATTGATTTATAAGTATAGCAGAATACCGTTAGGAGTCGTTTTATTGATGTATTTTTGTTTGGTTTTGGTTTGGTTTTGAGACCAGTAGTGTTTGGTTTTACCCTAGGTCTCTGAACTATCTAGTCTCTGGTTCTTGGTCACCTAAGCATTGTCAAGTATCAGTTCCATCTTGTAGAGTGGGACTTAAATCAAATCAGATATTGGTTGATTATTCCCACAAGTTCTGTGCCACCATTGCCCCAGCATATCTTGCAGGAAGGACAAATTGTAGTTCAAAGGTTTTGTAGCTGGGTTGGTGTTTATGTTTCTCTTTTGGTAGCTTGTAGAGTGCCTTCCCACACCAAAACGTAGGAGTTAAGATGTTCAAGCACTAGTAATAATGTACATGAAGGCATATTGAAGAACACAGAACATGCTATTGTCCAGTAGACTTAAAATGTGACCTCTGTCATTATCCCTGTTTGATACAGAGGTAATGAAGGAATCCAAGTGTGGTCACATACAGTTTATTATCAGACAAATCAGGAACAAAGTACTCCACTCACAGGACAGAACTAAGCTGCTGCCATTGTGGGTCCAGCTGTAATTCTTATTAACCTATACAGCTTAAAGACCAAGGCTTCACATATAAAAATAAACAACCTTATGCAAAAATAGAAACAGATGTACAATATAAGGACAATAACCTCAAAATACAAAAATATTTTAACTGGAGGTAGAAATGTATAATGCAATATAACAAAAATAACCTTAATTTGCATCAATATACAAAAATATCCTAAATGGAAGTAGAAACATATCAGTATAACAAAAATAATTTTACATTTAAGATACAAAAGTATCTTAAACAGAAGTAGGAACAGATATACAATATAACAAAATAATTTTGAATTTGTATCGATATACAAGAATCCATACCAATGTAAATTATTTAAAACTGATAGTTGCTTTTTTAGTTTACAAGTAGATTTAATAATCTACCTTATTATCCTATCTTATCTATCCTCCTATTTTCTGTTTCAAATGAGATCCCTAAGTCTAATATCTATATATTTAAAACTGATAGTTGCTTTTTTAGTTTACAAGTAGATTTAATAATCTACCTTATTATCCTATCTTATCTATCCTCCTATTTTCTGTTTCAAATGAGATCCCTAAGTCTAATATCTATAGCTCTGCTCCCAACCCCTATAACAGCTTAGTACCAACCCTGCAGGTGACAGTTATCCATAACCCTGAGAAACCAAACCATCCACTCTGCCTATTGGGAAAGGGAGTGTGTCTGGGGACAGTATCTCTGTGAGAACTGTGAGAACTAAAACAATGGTCAAGTCTTTGAAGGACTTGCTGCAACATCTGTAGCCAGTCTGTGAGTAACCGGTAAACCTCATCTGAAGTTCTGTTCTGGCTAGAGTGGTGCAACAAGGTAGACCATCTCAGCTAGCCACCTTGGAATTGTTCTGAGCAGTTTGTAGTCCCAAGCTGATCTCTGAGTGGTGTTTATCAACTCAGTGGCATTATTATGATTCAGGTAGACTCCTTATTGCGGGGCTCTATCATCTTTTTGGAGACTTCAGATATCACTGTTAGGAAAATTTATTGTTCACTGTGGAAAACTTAAAATTTTTAAGTTTAAATTTTAAAGATAGTATTATACCTAAAGAAAGGTTCTAAAGAGTCTAAATAAGTATGAGGGGAAAGAGATTTGTGACAATAGTCCCTAAATTTTGGTTTTCTTCTGTCCCATACCAGGTGACTCTTCTAATAAGAGACAGAGACTCTGAATTTTTCTTTTAACAACATGGCTTGGGTTTAGAGTAGTCAGGTTTAGTTTTTAGTTGAGTTGGGACTCAAATGAGTTGAGAAGTAAAGAGACTTTACCCTGTAGAAAGTAATTATACCATTTGGCCAGATTATTCCTTTTCTCTGTAATTTTTTTTCCAGGCAGTTCTCTTTTCTCTGGATGTCTATCTGCCCAATGGTCCATTTTAGTCATATTTTGTATCAAAAGATAATCTTTAACTCAATTAGATCAATATAAGAAAACATGCTGCAATAAGTATAGAATAAAATATAATTGACCCTGAAAAAGAAAAATACAAAATTTTTTATAAAAATATTACTTATTTTACAGACTTTAAAAACTTGTTTGTAGTGGAGAACTTTGTGTATCTATCTCTAAGCAGTAAGAAGAGATTTATATATAGGAAAGTGGGAATGGTGCTCTATCTACTTTCCAATAAACCTGTGCAGCTTTCCTGTGTTCAGCAAACAAATATCATCCAGACTGTAGGGCACATACAGACTGATTATAACAAATTCAGTGAAAATATTTTAGTTCTGGCGCTTCTTAGAAACTAACCTAATGGAATAAAAATGAAAAGTGGAAATCTCAAAAATAGCGTCTCCAAGCCTCAGTTTTAGAGCATAAAACATAGCAGCTAACAGAGAGGAAGGCTTTTCTGTATTAATCTCTATTTTATAGACCTTAACTTGTAGGCGTCAGTTCATGACAGATTGACCTGGTTGTTTTGGGCATATGATAGGAATGTGTGCTGGAGACTTTCCCTGCTGTCCACCCTGAGGCCATGTGTTCAAAGACGTAGGCTCTACCACTTCCTGGTAGCACCACACTGGAGAATAAGCCTAGATCCAATCTGTAACAGTAAATTGTCACTAAAATGATGGTATATGCCTTTAAATTCCAGTACTTAGGAGGCAGAGCTCTGTAAATTCAAGGTCAATCAGGACTACATAGTAAGACCCTGTCTCTCTAAAAAAGTAATAATAATAAAAAATAATAATTGTGGGCTGGGAAGATGACTTAGCAGATAAAGAAACTTACTGCCAAGCCTGACATCTTGCATTTAATCCTGGAACCCACATGTAGGAAAGAATCAACTTCTGAACATTGCTTTCTGACCACTACAACATGTGCCCACACATAGAAATATTTTGTTTTGTTTTTAATTAAACTATCTTCAAGAATGTTTCTTAGAATATGATTCTGTTTTCTCCCATAGCTCATAAATGAACATAATTGTGGCTAGGGAGACCTTTTAGTGGGCACCAGGCATGAAGGTCTGAATTCAGATCCCTAGCCACCTACAAATAAGTCAGGCATGTAGTCACACACACTTGAAACTCCAGGGCAGAGACATAAAGATCACTGGGATTTGATGGTCAGCAGCCTACTTCCAGGTTCAGTAAGAGACTCACAATCTCAAAGGAGTGATAGAGCAGGAAACCAGACATTCTCAGGTATCCATATACATAAGCATTCATCCTCTCTTTCTCTCCCTCCCTCCCTCCCTCTTGCTCTTACAAACACACACATAGTGAGAGAGTAAATTTTAGAACATGTAATAATTAGACCATGACATTTGTTTAAACTGTCATGTTTTGGTGGTATCTTCAAATGTTTTGAATAAAGAAAGAAGCAGGCATGGTAGCATGTACTTGTCATCCCACCTGGAGGCCAGCTGGGACTGTGAAACTCTGTCTCAAACCAACAAAAGCAGCAGGAGAAAACCACTAAGGCCCAGGTTGCATATGGGTTTGTGTTGTATCAGAAACCTTGTTTAGAGACAAGAGGTGAATATGTGCAGAATCTGTCTCCCTTACAGTCTTGAAGAGTATTGCATGGGTCAGCTTGTGCAATTATCGTGCAGATGGTTAGATGGTTATGAATGACCTGCTTTGGGCCTCAGCACAGGATTTGCTGTGCTCATGGAGAACATAGATGTTGTTCACCTTGCTCTGGAGTTCTGGCTTGGAAATTTTGTTAATAAAAAAAAAAACCTGTGAAAGTCAAATCTAGACTTGAAGAGTCTTAGTAAGCCAGAGCAAGAACTTAAAGTAAAAAACTGAGAAAACAAATAATGATCAGAAATAGTCACCTCTTTTTCCTCTGGAGCACCACTACTTAAATCACCTTCTTTCCCGTGGAGCACTAATATTCAAATCACCTTCTTTCCCGTGGAGCACTACTACTTAAAATGTGTCCAGCCTTTGGATTGAATAGGTTTTTATAGACCATATTGATCTTAGTTTGTTTCCATTATAATACTTCCTTTGAAGACTATTAGATTTTAGGGAGGGTATCTGTTACAAAAGATAGAAGAGATTACTTTAGTCTAGGGTGAGCACCAAGAATTGTAATGATTTATCTGTTATTTTATTATGTGTTAGGCATATATAAATTAGCACTTCAGATCAATTACTTTAAGGATATTGTTTAGGATTATACTAGGTTTAAAAATGAGTATATTTGAGGGCTCAGCACTTAGGAGTACTTGGTATTCTAGCAGAGTACCCAGGTTCAGTGCCTAGCATCCACATGGTAGCTCACCATGGTAACTCCAGTTCCAAAAGATCTGACACTCTCTTCTAACCTCTGTAGGCCCTGCATTTGTATAATGTGCTTTTTTTTTTTTGCCCGCAAAAACTCATACACATAAAACATTCTTTTTTAAGTTAGTAATATGAAGAAAAACAGCCATAATTATTGATTCTTAGATCAGGTATCTGAGTAAGTACAAACACTGATCCCAGATTTTGTTCTAAACTCTTAGAAAGTTTGGAGAGACGTTAGAGAACACACTCATTCTCTGATTATACTTGTGGTAAATGGAGCTCTAGATTCTGTTTGATTCTAAAACCTAGTAAGTCACCAAGAGTGCTAAATAGGATTGCTTATCATTCCAGATTTGAGAGGGGGGTTAGCATCTTCCCAGAGTGCAGCAGGTGACAGAATTTTACTTCACATTTGTTACAATTGCTTAAATTTGCCCATCATCTAACCTCAGCTACACAGCAGGCTTGAAGCCAACCTTATCTACATGAAACCCTGTCTCAAAACAGCAACAAAAAATGGCTCTAGTTTCTAACTGTTGATGAGACTGGCTGTAAAACAGATTTTTTTTTTATTTTCAATCATTTTTAGTTGAAAAACATTCTCCCAAGAAAATGTGTGGTCCTTAGCTTATTTTCAGTTAGAATGAAAGTCTTCCCAGAACATCAAAATTAAAAGAAGTATTTTGTAAGATATGTAGTAAAAGGTACCTTTGTACAAACAAAGTTCAGGCCAATGAGATAACTTAGCAGATAAAGGCTCCTGTTGTCAAGCATGATGTTCTGAGTTCCCAGTGTGCACCATGGAACAAGTAATAATTGTTAGTAATAAAACAAATAATTCAAGAGAAATACAGCGTTGCATTTCCAGTGTTCAACCTGTTGGTGAGCTGTTGTCCTATCATTGTTCTTTGCAGTTCTCACCAAGATGGATCTGTGTAGAGAGGGAGGAGCTGACTGAGATAGGAGGGCAGACAGGGGAGGCTGATCAGAGGATTTTATCTGCAGTAAAAGCACAGTGTATCACTGAGATAAGTAAGGATGATGGGTTGAGTAAAAACTCTTCTGAAAATTCTGTTTGGGGAACTTTCCATGGAAATTCCTGTTACTTGGAACTTTTAAAGAAATGTTTCTTTGAGCTGGGTGTAGTGGTACATATTTGGAATCATAGCACATGGGAGGCCAAGCCAGGAAGAACACGAACTGAAGTCCTGTCTGGACTGTATAGTAAAACCTCATCTTAAAAACGGAAGGTGAGATGAGGATGGACGGCAAAGCTCTGTAGAAAGCAGAGTGCTGTCTGTCCTCCCAGAGACGGGGCCTATGCCTGCTGTTCCTTGCAGTGCTTAGAGCCTTATTTCTCCTAAGTAAGATTTCCGAAATAGAATAGTGTAGGATCTGCAGGTCACAGACGTGATGGATAGGCATATAATCATGTGAACAGGCAGCTTCTTAGAGTACATGTAACAGTATAGATTTATTTCACATTTGTTACTATTTAATAAAGTATTGTGCTTTCATTTTCTCTAAACAGAAAATGTTACTATGACATAAGCAAGTAAAACCATTATTGGAATAACATGATAGAAAATATATTAGTAATAACTAGCTATATCTTATTTGTGATTGAATTGGAAAAACTTTATAATTGAGAACTATTTTTTTTCTAAAGTTTACAAATTTAAAGAAAAAAGATTGTGTGAGGAGATGTGTTTTTGACTAATAAAATGAAATAAATTCTTTTTTTTTTTTCCCTCACATTGTAAAGCTACTATTGGCATGTAAATTCTGACCAAATCCTGGCCAAAGAATATCCTGAATGTAGGCCTTAGTATTGGAAAAGAGTGATTCTGTTGGAGATAGTGGGACAATTTATTAGCAGCGTGGAGGAAGATCACACTAGATGCAGTAAAGCAGTGTCCTCTCTTTTAAGTTAAGGAAACTGAAATACGAAGTTCGTTATTTGTAGGAACTTAAAGCATAGATGACTTTTCAAGAGCAGATGACTTCAAAATAGACAAATTTCTCTACAAGAATATTAGAGGGCTGGAGAGATGGCTCAGCGGTTAAGAGCACTGCCTGCTCTTCCAAAGTTCCTGAGTTCAATTCCTGGCAACCACATGGTGGCTCACAAGCATCTGTAATGAGGTCTGGTGCCCTTTTCTGGTCTGCAGGCATACATGTAGACAAAATATTGTATACATAATAAATAAATATTTTTATAAAAAGAATGTTAGAAACTTATATTTAAATGATCAAGCTTCAGACTAGAGAAAAATATTACATACAAAAATCATCAAACTTTTGTAGACTAGTTGTAGTCACATAAAAACAAAACAGACTACAAATAATGACCATAGAGATGCAAACAAAAGACAAGTCAACTTTGCTTACTTTTAATATATCTTCTTTTCATCTACAAAGCACAGTGTGTATTGCTGCTGGACAGTATGACTGCTGCCCAGCATTATTCTTTGAACAGAGTTGATAACCATAAAATTGTTGAGTCTTTTGAATTGGATTATCCTAAATCAGTGAAAATTCATCAAAAGTTAAATGAAGTGATACTCTCTGGCTGGATGTGGTGGTGCACACCTGTAATCCCAGGTACTCTGATAGTTGAGGAAAGAAAGTTGAACGAAAGGTCATGAGCATCAGCTTGGACAATTTAACAAGATCCTATCTGCCTAAAAACAAAAGGACTTTGGGATGGAAGTCACTGGTAGAATACTCTCCTGACATAGGGAGGGGCCTGGATTTAATCTCTAGTCCTACAAGGTCAGCCTGAGCAACTTAGTGAGACCTTGTTTCAAAGTACAAATTAAAAAGAAACCTCAGTAGTAGAGCATTTGCTTAGCTTAAATGAAGCCCTCGAATTCAGTCCCAGTACCATATTTATAGGAATATTTATAGGAAAAGGGCAACCAAATGACAGTACAAAGAAGTTTTCAAGGAATATAGAGAGGAACATTGACTTTTTTGTTTATATTTTGAACATTTGTATTTATTATTTTGTTTATGTGTTAATTTGTAGAGAAATTTTATGTGCAACAGAAACCAGGGGAATCTGGTGATGGCTGTCATGAAAAAGAAAGAAAAAGTAAATTTTACGTACATTTCTAGGAAAGAGCCCCACTCAACCTTTCCATGCCACTATCCTTTATCACCTCAGACTTGAAATCTCAGTTCTAATAGAAATGATTATCTCTCCAGGTTCGAGAAATGGCTGCTACTACCTTAAGTGGTCTGCTACAGTGTAACTTCCTTACCATGGACAGTGCTATGCAGATTCATTTTGAGCAACTCTGCAAAACAAAACTACCCAAGAAAAGAAAGCGAGACCCTGGTTCTTTGGGAGATACCATTCCTTCTGCAGGTAATATTACAAATCCCCATACCTTTGTTGAATTAAGCAGACTTTCTTAAACATTTGAAGTACTTGTTTGTGCTCAGGTCTTGGTGGGAATAATTGTCCCTACTTGTTAAGAATTGGCATGAAAAAGACAGGACCTGGAATGAAAATGCTAAAGTTGTTGTACAAAGGAACTTGCCCACTATTGCATATAATTAATAATTTTTAATTTTTGACCTGTCAGTACTGAAGCATGCATGGGCAGCTATATATAGCGGTTCTGTTGAGCATTGAGTTTCATGGTCTAAATTGATTAGGACTACTGACCAGGTCTCTTCCTCAAGAGGGTACCAGATTTCATTACAAATGGTTGTGAGCCACCATGTGGTTGCTGGGAATTGAACTCAGGACCTTTGGAAGAGCAGGCAGTGCTCTTAACTGCTAAGCCATCTCTCCAGCCCAAACTTTTTAATAAGACAGTTCTAACCTTCACCTAAAATAAGTACATTGGTTATTTTGGAGGATTTAAACTATCTTGTGTTCAGAATTTAGGGATTATGTGTTAGTGCACTAAAAAAATAAATAAATAAAAAATACTTGCCGCCATACTTGGGACTTGAGTTTGATCTCTGGGATCCAAGACATATTCCCACAAGTTTCCTGTGACCTCACTTGCATACCATGGCACTTAGGTGTGTGCATGTGCAGATTTGCACACGTAAGTGTGAGTACACACACAAAAGGAATATATATATATATATATTATTTTTAATGAACAATGGGGATAGGCTAGGAACATAGTATGGTTAATAAAATTCTTGCCATACAAGCCCGAGGCCCTGAGTTTGATTCCCAGCACCTACATAAAAAGCCAGGTGTGCTGTCCCATAACTGCAGCACTGGGACAATGGAGACAAGCAGCTCCCCGGGTCTCAGTGAAAGACCTTGACTCAAAAAACAAGTACAGGGCTAAACTTGGTGGTTGTGCATGCTTACTATTAGAGACCCGAGTTCAGTTTCCAACATCACATCTAGAGCCTCACAGCTGCCTAGAACTCCTCTTTGACTTCTGTGGGTACTTGCATGTATGTGCATATACATATACACATATACAGAAATAGAAATATTAAAAATACATATATTCTAAAGAAATGGCGAAAGAATCCTGAGGAACAATACCTGAGATTGACTTCTTCTGTCTGCATTCATGTGCACACATATGATGAGCACAACAGAAATACATGCATACAAAAAGAAAAAGTTTTAAGGAACCAGAGGCACCTTTGCTTCTGTCTAGAGAAGGGATGTTAGATAATCATGTGTGTCTCTATGAGGGAGATCACTTTAAAGAAATGCAGTACTGAATAAATTCCTTTTTGTGCACACATAGTCCTATGTACTGTGAGCACAATAAAATGACTATGATACCACTAGGGACCACCAGTGTATGTGTGCAAAATGTTAATGCAGTGTAGCATTACCTACTAGTTACTAGTTTGCTAGTCAGCTGATGAAGAGAAGAGTCGTAGGAGCTTCTGAAGTAAGTTAGCATAAATCACATGCCTTAAGGTCTGATTGTCATGTTATTTTTGAAAAAATATTTAGGTGACACTACAGAGAAACATTTGACTATAAGCCCAAAGAAATAGAAATGATAAAAATTAGTAAATATGAAATTCATTAAATTTCTGCTAAGTGCCTAGTATATGCAGTTCCTATACATTAGAGCTATAATTATGTCATAATTATTAAATACACAGTATTAAATATTTATATATTGTTATGTATTAGTACTAATTAATACCAAACTCCAATAAATTACCAACGTTCTGATTTTCTTTGATATAAAGTGTTTTAAGTCTTTACTATAACAATGGCATTATCATTTTTACTACTCCCAAAAATCTCATTTTCCTACCTTCTCCTTCTGTTCATAGACACACCCAGAATAGATTTGAAAAGAATATGCATTGCAGCTTTATTGAGAAACTCTGAGGGAAACTAGAAATGTGGTTCAGTGTAATAAGTTCTTGGCTAATAAGCATCGTGTCCTGAGTTCAATACTAAATACTACCAAAAAGATGGGAACAGATCTAGGTGTGGTGGTCATAGGGTTGCTTAGCTCATGTGAGGCCCTCCCTGTGTTTGACCAATCCCAGCACCACTGGAAGGGGAGAAGGGAAAGTGAGAAAGGAACCAGGGAACATGGGTATTTGAAATCTCTTGGACTTACACCACTGAGGAAGGAACAGACTCCTTAAGGTAGACATGTGTTGCAGTTCTGTTATAAGAAATGCATTTGTCAAGCATGGTGGTGCATTTTGTGTGGGCACAGTCACACAGAGAAAATATTACCTAATCTAGGAGATTGTTTTAGGATCAGGAATTGTACTTAGAATATGAATGAGCTGATCAGGAAAATTGTAGCTGTGTTGGTTTTTAACAATATGACCCATTCCTGGCTAGAAACAATTACACCATCACTGGGGGACAGCTCTGGAATGTTTTTAAAATCATTGCCATTTCTAGTTCAGCCGCAGGAATCATGCTTTTTTGTACTTGTAAATTGATATTAAATGGAGGAAATATGTACACTGAAAGCACATCTAGCATGAGTGCAAATTGATTCCACTGTAAAAGGTGTATATGTTTTTTTCATTGCAGAGTTGGTCAGGCGTCATGCCGGTGTACTTGGACTTGGTGCATGTGTTCTTTCTAGCCCTTATGATGTTCCCACCTGGATGCCCCAGCTCCTTATGAATCTCAGTGCACATCTGAATGATCCCCAGCCTATTGAGGTATGTTCTGTATAGTCCAGAGAATGATCTATGATAGCTATAATTTCAGTTTTGTATGAGTGAGTTTAAGTACACAGTAAGCAAAAGTAAAAGAATAACAAGTAACAGACAAATACCATCAACTTTGGAAAGTAAACATTTCTAGCAGAAATCAACTGGTGAAGCACCTTTAAGGCAGCTGGAGTTCCCAATAAAGTCTCAGGAGAGCAGAGTATGTCCTCTGGTGAAGCTTCCAAGTAAAAGAACAAATGGCAGAGATAAATGGTCAAAAACAGCAGAAAGTTACTGGGGGACCTTGAGAAGGTAGCTAGAGTTCACAGTTAAGCTGAACTTCCCATGGCTGAACTTGCCAATTTTCCCACTGCAGGTGCTTTTACATCTGGGATAAACAGTAACAACCTCTGCTGGAAGTGGTTTGCCTTCTAGATGTCCTCCGACATGGTTTCACTCTAGAGCTGATTTGCTGCTCTCCTTCTGCTACAGAGTTAAAGACGCTAAGCAGTTCCCAGACAAGGGGCCTTAGAAAACACAACATACACATGCTTAGGGCCAATTCCACTTCCAGATCCAGCTTCTTAGTGAACGAAACAGCACACGACAATTTACCAAAATAATGTACATCCCACAGTATAATGCTTCCTTGTTAGTTTATTTGTATCGCTTGATAAATACTTTCTTGCACGTTTTATAAAGCTACTGCCGCAGCTGGGCAGTGGTAGTGCAGGTCTTTAATCCCAGCACTCAGGAGACAGAAGCAGGTGGATCTGTGAGTTCAAGGCCAACCTGGTCTATAGAGTTAGTTCCAGGACCTCTGGAGCTATACAGAGAAAAACCCTGTCTTGAAGAAACCTAAAACAAAACAAAAAACAAATTGCTGTCTCTGATAGGGTCACATTTACTCTGTAATTATTAAAGCCTTGCAGAGACATTTTTCCCATCTATAACACTAATTTCTGTAGCGTTTATCCTTTCTAAACCAACATTAGGAACACTGTTAGCATTAGTTACAAAGTTAGGTTTCATGTTATTGTTATTCTGACATTTTGTATCTGGAAAGTCTCTCATCTCAATGAAGGCTAATGTTAAACTAGAAATAGTGATTATATTACCTAGTCTTGAGCACCCATGCTCCTAAGCTAAACAGGTCACTTTTGTAAATACAATATGTATTGAAACTGGTGTAGCAATGTGGCAGTGCATTACAGTGCGTTGTCCTGATGTGAAGCTAGTAATTTTGCAGATCATTAGTGGTTTGGAGACAGAAAATTGACTTGCTTTTCTAACATCGTAGCATTTGCAATGTGTGAGAGGTGAGGTTTACGTGGATTTTAATCCACTGAAGATAACCGGTATTTAACTCTGGTTGTTAGAGGTTAAAATGTACATGGGTTGATTACAGATGACTGTAAAGAAGACCTTATCCAATTTCCGAAGGACACACCATGACAACTGGCAAGAACACAAGCAGCAGTTCACTGACGACCAGCTGCTTGTTCTCACTGACCTCCTTGTGTCACCGTGCTATTATGCATAGAAGGGTGAGCTACATGTGACATCCTCAGAAGTGTCATCCCACTGATGACGGAGAAAAGAATATCTACAAGTTTTTAAACCTTGCTGCCATTTTAGATGTAACTGCTTATAAAGTGGAGAGACTTGTTTATTTTGACTTTTTAAGACAGGGATAGTTGTGTAGGCCAGGCTAACTTTGCATTTGGAGTAATTCCCCACCTTAGCCTCATGAGTACTGGCTTTGCAGTTGTGTGCCAGCACAGCTGACTGTTGATGAACATGGCTTTTGAGGTGTGGGAATAGATAGTTCAAAGATAGAGCCCAAGGTTAGCACAGAGGAGACCCTGGGCTCAGTTCCCAGAACTGAGATAAAGACACATGATGGCCTGTGCCTGTACCCTCAGGATTTTATTGGGTGGGTGGGTTGGTTGATTTTTTGTGACAGTGCCTCACTGGAACTCGAAGCCCTCCTGCCTCTGCAGCCATTCCAGGTATTTGTTTCTATATTCCACTAATTTCAGAGTTTAGAACTAGCCCTGGGTTTTCTGATATTCTGTCTCAGTAAATAAGTAAGTATGTCTTTTGCTGTGGTCAGTGGAAATAAGTCCCATAGAATTTTTCAGGATTTTGTTTCCATTTTTTAGACAGGCAATTTATGTGTCTGCTTTGGGACAGTTAGAAAATAAATAAGTTGCATTAGCAGCCTGAGATAGTCAGGGTGAAAGAAAAGAAATCATAGTCCAAATTGCTTCCTGAGTGAGACATTTGGGATTGTACTGGGAACTCTGCATTCTACTTCTTCTGGATTTACTGTGCACATGTGCATGCCGTGCTTATGGAGGTCAGGAGAGGGAACTTAGGTACAGATGGTTGTAAGTGTGGTCGCTGGGAACAGATGCAAATGCTCTTAGCTACTGAGCCATCTCTCTAGCCCATCATCTGTATTCATTTTTGTTTGTCTGTTTTTTTGTTTTTTTATTTTTAGAGAGAGTCTTTGTAGCCCTGGCTATCCTAGAATTCATTATGTTGATCAGGTGGCCTCAAACTCATTCTGCCTCTCCCCTTTCCAGAGTGCTGGTATTAAAAGCAATCCTCACCGTGCACAACTCATCTAAAGTCAAAAATGGGTTATTACCCTCTGGAAGGAGGGAGCCAGCAAGTCTTTGTGTAGAGAAGGGTTGGGAAAATGAAGAAAATCTATGTGGTGGGATCTTAGAATTGACTGCTTTATTACCTAACAGATTTTTTTTTTCTCCTTAATGCAGATGGCTAGTCCTGATTTTGGGCTCAATCCATCAAAAATTCCAGATCCTCAGGTACCATCTGTGGTTGGCTCTCTGCAGGTCTCACAACTCAGTCTTGGTTGAGCTCTCATCATTTTAGTGGCTTCTGCGTTCACAAGTTCTCAACTGCCATTTGATTTCCCAAAACTTTTTTCAAAGTGTTCTCGGAATACTGATCACTTTTTCTTTGAGGTATATGACAAAGTCACAAAGTCTCAGACTAGAAATAATCCAATATGATCATGGCATCATGACCAAACAGCCTAGAAGCTTGTTAAAAACAAAACAATTCCCTTAGAATGGAGACTATTACCAGTAGTAATGTCAGTCCTGTCATTTCATTCATTTCAAATTATTTTGAATTCTTCCTCAAAGGCAATTGGGTTTACTGGTAGTAGGCCATGAGCCATGAATCTGAAGTCTGGACAGCCTTGTGTCTGGAGAGCCATGAAGAGAAAAGGATCAAAGGGGGCAAGTCTCAGAATCAACTTATGACCTGACAGATTGTTTGACCACATTGCAGAAGTCTGTGTCTGTGTCTCCACAGACTGGAGTTTTTGGTGCTGAATAAGAGCCAAATGCTGAAAAACTGGGGTTTGATGAATAAATTTTAGACTGATTTGTATGTGTATACAATGTGTGATTTTAAAAATAAAGAACAACATCAATAAACACCTTGGCTGGTTGCTTTTTGCCCTAGTCCTCACAAATACTGTTTTGCACCTCACCTTGAAATGTGTTGCACCTCATATAAATGGACTATTGCTGTGTTTATGGAAATTTTCTTTTAATCTTTCTCCCTCTCTCAGTCCTTCCCCTCCTCCCTTACCCTCCTCACTCGCCCCCTTTCTCTCCTCACCCTGCCTGCTTGCAGAATCATTGAAACTAATAAGACTTGGTATTTGACTTGCTTAGTGTGTTACATCGATGTAAAAGATTACATAAGCCATAGAGATAACATTGGCAAGACTTTGTACAGATGCAGCCGTTAACACATTGTGTGACTGGTTTGTAAAGATTCACACACAACTTTTTACTATGGCACTTTGTACCTTCAGAATACCATTTTTTGATGTGTGTTTTAAAATTATTTTCTTTATCTTCTCATGTTATAAAAGCTGAACTGTGGGATTTTTAAAGTTCATTTAATATTAGAATATCTGGATTTTTATGTACTTTTTTTGCTTGTATCTCTAAATGGTAACATGTTTGCCTGTCACAACATTATAAAGTGCAAGGTATCTTGTAGGTGGAATAATTGACGAATGTCATTTTGTGACACGCCCTTAAAGGAACACTACAGTATATTTTTTAGTATCAACATGCTGAGCATCCCAATCTAAGCACAGCAGTGGTCTTGGTACAGTATTGAAGTGTCAGCATACACAGGCATAATCCCTGTATAGAGTAGTGCCTAATTGACTATTTCAATTGTGTAACTAGTTTAAATCCCAATAAAAAGGATTGTTTTTAATGCCTGACTTTTTTCTTCATTAAGAGAAGACAGTTTTGTAGGCAGCAACTTTTGTGGATTACTTGCCTTCTTGGGTTTAGATCTGTGAATTTCTTCCCTTTGGCCAGAATGAATCTCTTAACTCTGCCCTGTTGAGTGTAATAGGCAGGCTCTAAGGCCTCATCAGCCACATTACCACATTTACTAGGGCAGCTGAAGGCTTCTGTCACCATAGAAATGGTTGATTCTCTGAGTAGTGAGACTCTGAATTGTTGCCCACTCAGCCTTTTCTCTTTTTTAGTTTATGGAATTATTATTTCTCCCAAGGGAGAATACTGAGCATTTTCTAACTGAGCTACATAAAAATATGCTTTCACAATGGCTCCTACGTGGAAATTTAAAAAAATAAAAAAAGATAAAGTGCTTGGTAGTCAGCATGTTCCTTAGTTAAAATTTCACTGGGTGACATTCTATTGGTTTCACCAACATCTTTTTAAAGTGCCAGGGTGGCACTACCAGAAATCAAAGCATTCTGGATCCTGAGCCAGAAGACTACAGAGTAAGAGTCTAAAATCTCAAAAAGCTCCTTATTGGTTTAGTCTATCAGTGATGAATACTCGGTGAAAACCAAGATCTGGATTCCACTCAATCGAAAAGCAGAGTCCCTTAATCTGAGTCCCCAGCATGCTCCCTGGTAACTACAATATCAGGTTTGTTGCTTATTGGCTTGACATTTCCCCCAGGTTATACTTGAATTTTGAAATTAAATGTTCTTTCATTACATGATTAATATTCTACAAGTGGTCCCAAGTTAGGAGCAGAGAAAAGGATGGCTAATACTATCTAATCCAGCTCTTAGAATATGTGATTCATTCAGAAGGATGGAGATAGAGGATCAGGAACTATGTCAGTAAGGCACAAGCTGGCTGGGATCAGAGAGGCAAGCAGTATTAAAACCATTGTTGGTTGGACTGGAAAAAGCATAGGTTTCTGTGAACTATGAGTAAGGAAAGGAGAAAATATATGGATTTGTAAGATCAAATCTTTCTTTAGTTTCTGAAGGGATCCTTTGAAAAAGAATGACTGCAGATCATATTTAGGAGGATATTTTCTTCACTATTAATGTGACTGAGTTCAGCAGTAGGGCCTGCCTAACACAGCAGGGTCCCTAAGTCCAACCCCAGCACTTGGGCGTGGGGGTTGCCTTTGCAGATTTCTGTGATGTTCTGAGTATTGCTCCATTGTTGAATATTACAGTAGTTTTCCATTTGCTGTACTTCAGAATACACTGCAGTGCTTCTCCACACCTCCACATTTTAAAGCTTTTCCTTGGAGCATCCAAGGAATAAGATATTTTGCCACTGTGCCCAATGAATATGAACATTTTATTGGCCTTGATATGTGCTTTCCCAAAATTGACATGTTAATGCATGTCAACTGGTTTGAGCTGGAATGCTAGTTTTATTACAGATTGATAGCCTGCTCACATGTTACTATATTGTCAGCCCTGGTTGTTCGCAGATTTTGCTTTTGTATTATCAGTATACCGGTATTCTTCATCCTGTTTATACACCTTACTGCTATATTTTATGAACATATTTTGTATTTCTGAGTAACTCCACATAGCTCTAGAACCATGTGCCCCAACTGATGATATATAGAGCTTCATTATACAATGGTTTGTGTCAGTTTCAATATGAGGTACCACTGATGGCTATAGTCCAACCTGAACGCTTTGCTACCACTTAGGTCTAAATGGAAATTATGCACGAAGTAGTTAATTTATTTGGAGAGACATATAATTTGGGTCAGAATTTCTGCTCTAACTGCTAATTGATCTTTTATTTTCCTCAATTGTTTCTAGTGCCCATTGTTGCCCTTTACTGATAACATGTTTTATTTGTCAAGTGTCTGGGGAGTAGAACATGATTTATGTGAAAATTAGTTGGGAATTTTTCTTGAATATTCTTTTTCTAAACAGAATTCTGATATTTCACAAAGCCCTCCAGCATGTTTCTTAGCAAAAAGTACAGGGAAAATTAAGTTTCTTTGAATCTTGTTACTAGTTTGTATTTATAAAAAAAAAAATAGAAAATGGAGGGAGTTTTAGTAGCAACAGTGCCAGAAAATATTTCACCTGGATGGAATCAAGGTTTCTGATTTCTAGTACCAGCTGAAAGAAGGGACGTTTAAATACCATTCTCTATTTCTAAATAGCAGATAAGATTAGAAAAGTAGGAGCCCAAGGCAGGAATCCTGAAGGAATAAATGAGATGTGTTTTGTGCCCATAACAACAAACTAAGGAGTGTTTGTTATTTGGTGACTCTGGCTAATATTAAAGCCAAATTGAGTTTGTTACTTTAGACGTGTCGGCTATAGGAGATGAGAAGCTACTAGTCTAATTTTTTGTTGGTTATTAAAATAGGTAGGGCTAGTTGAATTGCACAATCGCTTTTCAAGATTTTCACACTCAACACAATTTGATAGCTTCTGTTTTCTGTTTTACTTTGCATCCATCCTTCCTTACTATATCTAAGACACATACGTGTGTTGAAATTGATTTAAATTGTCATAATGACTTGACCGCCTAGTGAGAAAGCCAAGGCCACAGGCACTGAGCTGCCTAAGGAGGCCCGTAGAGAGCCATCCATCTCAGACTCTCCGTCGCCACCTAAGGCAAGGCCTTACCTCAGGGTTGCATGGTGCCTGGTGTCTCTGCCTTTACTGTCTCCCTTGCTGTTTGTATCACAGTCAGTCTCAGGCAACCCCGGGGTCCGGGCGCGCGCCCAGGAGGCAGAAGCTGGCTCTGCGCACTTCACAGTCTGGGCGGCCGGCTGGCAGGCGGGGCGGCCAGGGTTGGAGGGAGGGGCCGCGCCCCATGTTCGGCTGGTGACTGCGCCTTCCGCCCCGGCTCGCCTAGGCTCCCGGGATGCTCGGGGGTGGAGGCGGCGATGGCGACGATTCCTCTAGCCGGGCAGCATTCAGGCCGCCGGGCGCAGCTGAGGTCGCGGCTGCAACGTGGAGGAGGAAGGGCTGCGCTGCGGCCAGCGGGCAGGTGAGAGGCCGCGGGCCCAGACCAGAGGGACTCTGAGGCCGGAGGGAGCGGGGAGCAAGCTGAGCTTGGCCTGGCAGGATGCGCACCTGTGTTAGCGTGCAGCCTGCAGGAAGCTCCTAGGCTCTAAATGGATGGACCACAACCCACCACCACAAGCCTGAGTCCAAGCATTCATGGAGAGGCCTAGGCCCATCTTTCCTTCAATTCTAGAGAGCCCCCACCCATTGCCAATCACTGGTGGATGTAAATCTGCAATCTCCCAGTCCATTGTGCTCCTCAACCACCTCATCAATCAATCAGAGACTCAGGTCTTCCCACCCCATCAGCTATTGGCAATCTCAAGGGGTAGTTTAGCTGGTTTGAAAGAATGGGAAATTTGAAATATCTTACTGACCTTGGGCAAGTTATCTAGCCACTCTGAGGTTTCCCAGATCCTTTCAAATCCGTGGGAACGGGACAGAACTTTGTTCCGTGTGATGGTTAGGCTCAAAAAATGCCTGCCATGAAGAAACGACACTTACTGGGGGTGGGATAAATTAGAATAATCCAAGTCATGTGTTAGCTTGTAAGGTTTATAAATGTCCAAACGTTTGCTTCAAAAATAAAAACAGCACAGTATTAGGAACACATCACACAGGGATCTTGATATGTAGCCCAGGGTGATCTTGCCTCAGCCTCATGAGTGCTTGGGATTACAGGCTTGTGTCACCACATCCAGCTTTTCACACATCTTGTTCTGTTTGTTTTGCAACAGAGTCTCATGTAACCTCGGCTGGCCTGGAGCTTGCTACGTAGACCAGCCTGGTCTCCTTATCACAGAGATCTGCCTGCTTCTGCCTCCTGAGCACAGGAATTCAAGTCCTGTGCCACACCCGAATTTTAATAAGAGTTGACACTATGCAATGTTTGGAATTCCTGGTTCTTCTAGTTACTTCAGCATCCCTCCTCAACTGTAATCAGATGCATGTGAATTCATTTTGTGATAGTCTCACCATATGTATGTAATCTAGACTAGAAATTTGCTGACTTTGAATTCATGATTTTCTTGGCTCAACCTCCCCAGATGTGTACCACTACACTCTGCTTATTCTGTCTTACTGTAGTTAATATATATGCTTAAAACTTGGCTCAGCAGCAAAGGCCCTTGCCACTAATCCTGAAGACCCACATGATGGAAGCAGAGACCCACCTTCCACAAATTATCCTCAGAACTCTACATGCATGCCTGTCTTAGACTTTCTCTGCTATGATAAAGCACTGACCAAAGTCACTTGGGGAGAAAAAGGATTATTTTATTTTAGAGCTTGTTGTGCATCACACAAAGTCAGGGCAGGAATTCGAGGCAGGAACTGATGTAGATGCTTTGGAGGATTGCTGTTTATTGTTTTTTTTTTCTATGTCTTTCTCAGCCTGTTATGGTACTCAGAACCACCCACAGTGAGCCCACATCATTCATCAATTAAGAAAATTCACCACAGCCAGGCAGTGGCGGTGCTCACTTTTAATCCCAATACTTGGGAGGCAGAGACAAGCGGATCTCCAGAGTTACAGAAAAACCCAGTCTTGACAAACCAAGAAAGAAAGAAGGAAGGAAAGGAAAGAAAAGAAAAGAAAATGTACCATAAGCTTGCCCACAGTTGAGGTTCCATCTTTCAAAATGACCCTAGATGTGTTGACTTGACATAGAACTAAGTAAGCACAGTGCAACAGTAAATACACATGCTAAATAAATAAACACAAAAAATATTTTTAAAGCTGGTATTATAACTTAAAATCACTCTGATACAGCTTATTGGAAATAATATTTAATGTTTAGGAATAGTTAACCACTATTGACTTTGTTCCAAAGCATTGAACACAACACACACACACAAGATTTTATATATATATAATATTTTGTCATTTGTTTTATGAGACAGGGGTTCTTTGTGTCAGAGTCCTAACTTTCCTGGAACTTGCCCTGTAGACCAGGCTGGCCTGGAACTCAGAGAGCCACCTGTCTCTGCCTCCCAAGTGCTGGGAATAAAGGTGTGCACCACCACCACCATCTGTTTTTGTTCTTAATTTCCTCTCAAAGTCCCAAGAGTTAGTACTCTGCTCTGGTTTGACTTTCTCTCCTGTTCCATTCTTGGTTTTAAAGTTTTGTGTTCCAGGAACTTTTACTTGGGAACAGAATTTTAATACTTAATAGTATTGTTTTGAGAGTTAAGTAAAGTTTGATATCTTATATAAAGCTTCAAGTATGAAGCATAGGATGTAATAGCAACTCAATGAATGACAGCTTTTGTAATTTAGCTTTGAGCCACAGATCCCTCTCGAGTGTGAGTGTGTGTGTGTAATGGAGTTAAAGAATGTGGGCTTCGAGAAGCAATTGCTTAATTCATATGGAAGTTCTGCCGCCTTGCTGAGTGATCTCTCCAACTGGGTTTCCTCATCTTCAAAATGGAGATACAGATATTATTATGGGGCTTTGGGGAAAGTCAGTAGTATGAACCCTGAGAACAGTGCCCAGCATATCATAAACACCTTCTAAACAGATACAGGTGTGCTGACAGATTACATTGCTGTTATTTCCTAACATGGAGTTGTATATATTTTTAATTGATTGTTCAACCTTACCCTCATAATTCCAAATCATCTTCCCAACCCCTAAGACCTCATGCATGCCAGGTAAATGCATTATCACTAAGCTATAACACCAAGCCTTTCTTACTCCAGATTTAATTAGTGCCCGCCCCATGCCCCCCCATTCCTTCCCTCTCTCCCTACTGTCCTTCCTTTCCCTTGATTAATCTTGGTGCCTTATCATCTCATCCTCCACATCTATAGTTGGGGTCTTGTAACTTCCATCCTTCCACTTCATTATCACCTTATTTCTCTAAGCACCGTGATTCCACATTCGCAAAATTTATACTTTCTCTGGCCCAAATTCTTGCTACTCTAGTATCTCTGCTCTTCTAACTCCCCAGATGGGTTTTTTTTTTCTTCTTCGTTTTTCATAAATTAACTCCAAGGTACATTTTTTTAAACCACCAGCAAAAGACACTGTTGTTCATTGTAACAATATCAAAAGTTTACAGGCATCCAATCTTAAACTAAAAGCAGTAAGAGCTGTCTATTATTAACTGATATGAATGTTTTTTCTAGAGTTATACTTTTATCTCCCATAGAACTTATTTTAAAGCTTATTTTGCAGAAAAGTTGGTGTCACAGTGCAATGAAGTAATTTACCATAGTGTGTGTTCTGCAGTCCATAGCCACTGCAGCAGCAGAGGCTGCTTCTGTCTTAATGAGGGGCAGAATGGGCGGTCACACGGCTCTCCCAAAACTGATCTGATTCTCACTGCCAAGGCTGTACTTGTGCTTAAATGTTGAAAGACTACTGTTGTAGGCAGTTCATAGCTGTTGCTTGGAGCCCCAGTAATCCCTCATTAACTGGACTCAATCTGCACCCCCTGATCCAGCAGCTAAAGGGTTGGCACTTGGAGACTTCTGGGTTCCAGCTCAAGCTGGTGGTTAAATATTCTGAGGATAGGCTCTGGACCTCCTTAGTGCCATGGCTTATTCCTGCAGTGTTCAATTAAAGCAAATGTTTCCCGGTTGTCAAGTGTAGAGCACTAAATGTTATCTGTCTTACTGGATTCCTGTTTGGAAGAGTATGGACAGCAGACCACACACATCTTTAGGGTTGGGAACAGGGAAGATTGATGTGGGTATATATTACATATCCTTGCATAAGAGAGAAAAATGGCCAGCCTGAGTCTCTTCTCTTTTCCGTCTCTCCCCCAAAGAGGCAGCTTCTGCCTCGCTCCATTCTCCCCACTTCTCCCCTTCCCCCTTCTCTCTCTGTTTCTCTCTGCTCTTCCCCCTCCTCCCCTCACCCCCTCTCCCTTTCCCTTCCATAACCCACTAAATAAATATCCAAGCAAGAGGGGGGGGGGAGGATTGTGGAAAGAAATAAGGAGCAAGAAGGTTATTCTTTCAATGTACCAAGTACTTCTTCATCATCTATGTGTATTTAGCAACTCACACAATACTGGCCCAAGACACACATGTGATTAATATAGTTAAGTTAATGAATACAGAATTCATACCTCCTATTTGATGATGAGGATATTCCTGTTGTAATAATAACTAGCACTTAGGGTTTATATAGTGCTTCTTAAAAGTTTTACTTTATTTTTAAAGTATGTGTACATGTGTGTGGGGGGGGTGCATGTATGAATGTAAGTGTCTATGAAGTCCAGGAAAAGGTGTCTGATTCTCTGGAGTTGGACCATCCAGCCTGGATCCAAGAACTGGAACCTGGTTCTTTGCAAGAGCAATACATACTTTTAACCACTAAGCCATCTCTCTAGCCCTCATAGTGGTATGGTGTGTGTTTGTGTGTGTGTGCACGCGGGCATGTTTACTGGTGATCAAACACCAAACCTCCTATATGCTGGACAGGTATAGTACCATTGTGCTACATCTTCAGACTCCAAAGTGTTGCTTTGCACCTTGGAAATTACAAAACCAATCTCAGACACCTTTTGTTACTTTTTTTCTCCTTCTCTCAAATGTAGTCAGGACTTTTCTTTTTCAAAGGAGGGTTTTCAATTGACTAAGAACTTAACTCTCAAACTAGGAAAAAAAAATAAATGCTGAGAAATAGAGATTTCTCCTTAGAGAAAATAATGGGATTTGTTATTGATTTATAAGCATTTACTGAAGGGTCACATCATGTGTGAAAAATACCCTCCTGTTTGTATTCCAAGCACAGCCTGCTGCTTGCTCAGTCCTACTGCTGCAGAGACCTACTCTCTGCTTCCCAAGCTGTTCATTCTTCCTGCCCATCACCTTTCACCCAGCTGGCTTCTCTTCACCAAAGCTCCTTTCATCCTTTCTCAACTCCTCCCCAAGAGATACATTCAGTACCCCTTGTCCCTGGCTGTAGTCCCTGCTACCATGCTGATTTAACTCCTCCGAGGAAGAGATCATGAACTTCCAGTGGAGAAGTCATGTTCATCCAATGCCTGGTTTGGGATGTCTTTTCTGTGGTAGAATTTTTGACATGCTTTTCAAAGCAATAGAGATGACAATTTTGAATGCTTTTGTGAAATGGAATGCAATTGCTATGCTGCTCACTAATCCCTTTCTGTGTCTGGGTGTGCTTTTTTTGTGCAGGTTTATCTTCCTTGGCCCTTTTTTGGCACATGCCCCTTGTCTGTGAGTTGAGGTCCTGACTCTCTTCTTGTTGATTTTTTTTTTTTGAGAACACAAGAGACACCTCTTTCTGAAGATGAACTCAAGTGTCCCCCTTCAGAATGCTGCCAATGCTACCTTGCTGTACATGCCTCCCTTGCAGGGAGGAAACGACACTTCTCTCCAGGAGGATCTTCGAGATTTTATCCACACGGCCACCTTGGTGACTTGCACTTTTCTGCTTGCTGTCATCTTCTGTCTAGGCTCTTATGGCAACTTTATTGTCTTCTTGTCTTTCTTTGACCCAGCCTTCAGGAAGTTCAGAACCAACTTTGATTTCATGATCTTAAATCTGTCTTTCTGTGATCTCTTCATCTGTGGGATTACGGCTCCCATGTTCACCTTTGTGCTGTTCTTCAGCTCAGCCAGGAGCATCCCAGAAACATTCTGCTTCACCTTCCACCTTACCAGTTCAGGCTTCATCATCATGTCCCTCAAGATGGTGGCTGTGATTGCCCTGCACCGGCTCCGAATGGTCCTAGGGAAACAACCTAATTGCACAGCCTCCTTTTCCTGCATCTTGCTCCTCACCCTGCTTCTCTGGGCCACCAGTTTTACCCTTGCCACCTTGGCTACGTTGAGAACCAGTAAGTCTCACCTTTGTCTCCCCATGTCCAGTCTGATGGCTGGGGAAGGGAAAGCCATTCTGTCTCTGTATGTTGTTGACTTTACCTTTTGTGTTGCTGTGGTGTCTGTCTCTTACATCATGATTGCTCAGACACTTCGGAAGAATGCTCAAGTCAAAAAGTGCCCCCCTGTGATCACAGTTGATGCTTCTAAACCGCAGCCATTCATGGGGGCCTCCGTGAAGGGAGGTGGAGATCCTATGCAGTGCACTGTGCCAGCTCTGTACCGGAACCAGAATTACAACAAACTGCAGCACACTCAGATCCATGGATACACTAAGAATCCCAGCCAGATGCAGATCTCTTCAACCAATCGACTCCAGCTGGTATCAGCCATCAACCTTTCTACTGCCAAGGACTCCAAAGCCGTGGTCACCTGTGTGATCATAGTGTTGTCTGTCCTGGTGTGCTGTCTTCCCCTGGGGATTTCCCTGGTGCAGGTGGTTCTGTCTGACAATGGGAGCTTCATCCTATACCAGTTTGAACTGTTTGGATTTACTCTGATATTTTTCAAGTCAGGATTAAATCCCTTTATATATTCTCGGAACAGTGCTGGGCTGAGAAGAAAAGTGCTCTGGTGCCTGCAGAACATCAGCCTGGGCTTTCTCTGCTGCAAACAGAAGACTCGACTTCGAGCCATGGGCAAAGGGAACCTTGAAATCAACAGAAACAAATCTTCCCATCACGAGACAAACTCTGCCTACATGCTGTCTCCGAAGCCACAGAAGAAATTTGTGGACCAGGCTTGCGGCCCAAGTCACTCAAAGGAAAGTGTGGTAAGTCCCAAAGTGTCTGCTGGACACCAGCACTGTGGTCAGAGCAGCTCGACGCCCATCAACACTCGGATTGAACCTTACTACAGCATCTATAACAGCAGCCCTTCCCAGGAGGAGAGCAGTCTGGGAAAGTTACAGACGGTGAACTCTTTTGGGTTTGCCAGTTCGTACATTGCCATGCACTATTACACCACTAACGATCTGATGCAGGAGTATGACAGTACATCGGCCAAACAGATTCCCATCCCCTCTGTTTAAATCACAAGGCCAGGGAAGGAGGGGTGCTTTCCCAAGACTGAACAAGCCTTGGAAAGATTTTTGAGGTCAGTGGCAAAGCAAAACTTGAAGAGTCGACTGAAGAGTTGACCGTTAGATTTTCTTTTGTCTGAGATATTAGTATCTGGATTTGCTTCATGGTTTATTGACATTTTACGATTTGATGTAAAAGCTTATTTCCATTTTTACCCTGACGTGTGTCCCAGTCTTTTGTACTGAACTACTAAGAAGACGCCAGGAGCGATCCTATGAGGATAGCCTTTCAGTCAGTGTTATGGGTCTTTAAATATGGATGGCCACATTTTTAAAGGTGTTTGAAAAATGATCTTTCTGAAGTGTTATTTTTATAAACATATGGAATTTGACTCCTTGAAGTACTGAAATAGAAAACAGTATGCTTTTTTGGTGGCAGGTTGATTTAAATAAGAAACTTATTGTTAAAGCAGAGAATAGAAATGTGTTACCTGTACCTCTGTCCGTACCAGTGTGAGGCACTCCCCTTACAAGACAGTTACCTAACAACACAGAATTGGAATTCTTGTCACTTCTTACTGTACACATTCTTGTGTTGTGTCAACTGAGTAGCTAGCTTTACAAAGTGTTTTTGGTAGCTACCAGTTAATTGCTGTTTCAGAAGGATCTTAACCCGGAATCCGGCATGGGGCACTGTTCTGAGAGAGCAGACACGGTGTGTCTCAGCAGTTTGTCTGTGGAAGGCAGTGTACCCATTCCTCATACATTTAACACTAACTACCTTTATTTAACAAGACATAGAGATGCACTTGCCGGGGGTGATGTAGGCGTTCCTTCTGTATGAGGAGAATTTAGTAGATAGCCACCTGACAGTGTTCACATAGATATTCAAAAATAACCTTTTGAATTTAAATATTGCTATGGAAAAATTTTCAAGGTGATCTATTAATATTTTCAGATGGAGGTTTTCAAGCTTTTCCTTATCCTATTTGTATGGGGCTGGAGATCGAGCCTCGGTCCTTGTGCATGTTAGGCAACCAGTCTATCACTGAAGTACACCCCTAACCCCAAACTAATTGTTTTATATTCTCTCATTAATCTTAAACTGGAAATGAGCAACTGTGTTATTCCTACACCTCAAACTAGTTTTCCTAGGTCCACTATGCCTAGGAGAACAACTGTGAAATCACACTTTTAATGTAAGAACATTTTGGTCATGCAGTTAGGATTTGAACTCACTAGAATTTTGGAATGCTAACTGTTAGACCCAAAATATAGTATCTTTACAAACTGTTATATCCAACTAGTATTCTCAAAGCTCAGAAGTGCAAGGAACAAAAAGCACTCAGATCAGAACACTCTTTCCCAGGCTCTGCCCAAACTCCAAGATGGCAGGAGGTGCTGAGAGGTGGAATAGCTCCTGAGCCAGAACAAGCCTAGCTAGGGCTAGCAGCTCCAGCCACAGGCAGTTCAGAGCTCGCCTAGAGCTGGCCTGCCTAGTTTTCCCCTTTCTTCCCCCTTTTCTCTATTTTCTACCAAGGTTTATAGAATATCCACTCTCCTTTATCTTGGTAGCTGGATTCTCTTCTCTGTGGCAACTGTGTTTTATAGATTCAGCACAACATGGTTCCAACTAATATTCCCCTGAGACAGATTCATCAAAGAATTAAAATATCTAAGACATCTAATATCCTCTCCCAAAATGACTTGGAGAATTTTGGCAAATTACCAATTAGACTTTTTACTTTACTTTTCTTTTCTTTTCAGGACGGGGTTTCTTTGTATAGCCTTGGCTGTCCTGGAATTAGCTCTTTAGACCAGGCTGGCCTGAACTTGGAGAACCTCCTGCCTCTGCCTCCCGAATACTGAGATTAAAGGCTTGTTCCACCACCACCCAGCACAAATTAGACTTTGTCTTAATTGAAAATTTAGCATTAAGTCCAATAAAATCTTAGCATTAAGTCCAATAAAGCAAGCAAATTTGTAATCAATAACAATGCACATCTGGGGCTTGGGAGATGGCTCAGAGGTTAAGACTACTTCTTCTTCCAGCGGGTTCAGTTCGCAGCACCCACACAGTGGCATAGCCATCTGTAATCCCAGTTCTCTGGGACCCAGCACCCTCTCCTGACTGCCATGGGCATTACATACATGTGATGCACAGACATAAATGCAGGCAAAACACTCAAACACATTAAAATAAAATTAATCTTTAAAATATTTGAAAAATTACATTCATAAAGAAGTTATCATCTCTTTTGAGGGAGGAGGCATTTCAAATGTGACTTAACAAAAGTTTATAAAAATTACTACTTGTAGATTTTTTAAATGCTAGGTTTCCTTGTGTGACCTTTATGTTGGAAACTATTTGACCAGCATGGGGCCCATTTTTAAGAAGTAAAACTTATGCAACAAAGAAGACAAAGCATGTACATAGAAAGTGTTCAGTTTCTTTATGTTCATCAAGAAATTATTCAATTTGCATGAAATATATAGTGGGCTAGATTCCTGGCTCCCCTCCTATCTTTAGAGAGATAAAACTTGTTTCTTCATAAGTTACATATGTCTGTCTGTACCAGTATAATGGCCATATTGACATAGGCAGACATATATAACTTGTCACCTCATAAGGGCTAAAAAATTATAAGTCAAAGTAATGAGAATTCAGTTGAATATGATTAATCTGCAGGATACATTAATTTTTCTCTTGATGCTTACTGTGTGCAAATTACATATCTCTAAAATGTTTTATAATAAGTGTTCTCATGTTAACCATTAGGCCAGATTTCTATTTCTGATGTTTTAATGTGCTTTTAAAATAAGTTTGGAAAATAAAAGTACTGCAAATCCTAACTTTTGGGTCTGTTTTGTTCATTTTTTTGAGACAGAATCTTACTATATAGTACAGGCTAGCCTCAAACTCCTTCTGCCCCTACTTCCTCATCACTGAAGTAGTGTGTATGCTAGCACACGCTGCTGAAAAGTCAAGTTTCAATATGGTGTCCTGTGCAGTCTTTCACTATGCAGCATAGGCTGGACTCAAGCGTATAGATCCCATCTCAACTCCCAAGTGCTGGGACTGCAGGAATGCCTCTGGTGGTTTGAATGAAAATGGCCCCTAGGGGCTCATAGGGAATGGTACTACTAGTAGGCGTGGCCTTGTTGGAGTGGGTGTAGCCTTATTAGAAGAAGTACATCACTAGAGGTGGGCTTTTCAGTCTTCAGCCAGTCCTAGTGACACACTGTCTCTTCCTGCTGCCTGCCCACCTGAATGTAAAACTCTCAACTACCTCTCCAGAACCATGTCTGCCTGTGTGCCACCATGCTTCCCACTATGATAGCAATGAACTACACCTCTGAACCTGTACGCAAGCCCCAATTAAACGTTTTCCTTTCTAAGAGTTGCCATGGCCATGGTGTCTCTGTTCTCTTTCCCTCCTTCTCTGCCCCCACCCAGGTGTGTGTGTGTGTGTTTGTTAAGCACTGGGGATCGAACCCAGGACCTTGCACATGCTAGACAATGCTCTGCCACTTAGATTACCTTATATTTCTGTCCTGTCACTTGAAAACCATTAGAGTGTGACAGTGGTCACTTTTGCACAATGAATATGTTCAGCCTTAGATAAAAAAGTTATCTTTGAGAAATAAAATAACTTGTTTGCCCATAGTTTGAAGCATCTGTGGTCATACTAAGAATAATTAACCCCAGAATCTTATTTACTAGACTGTTTCCCAGCAGGGCTGGGAATGCTTAAACCTGGTTCTTCATACATACTGGACAAGTGCTACCACTGACCTACATCCTCAGCCATGGTTTATTACATTTATGTGTGTGTGTGTGTGTGTGTGCCACAAAGTATGTGTAGAGGTCTGAGGACAACCTCAAAAGTTGTCTCTACTCCCACCACGTGGGTCTCAGGGATCAAACTCAGGTACTCATCCTCAACAGCAAGTAACTTTACCCTCTGATCCATTTTATAATCCCAGTCCCCCTTTTTATTTTCTGAGATGGTCTCACAAGGTTTCCCAAGCTGGCCTTGAACTTACTTTGTACCCTGGGAATACCTTGAACGGATCCCCCTACCTTGCTCTCCCGATGTATCTGTGACACAGAACCTCACTACTTGTTAAGCTTGGCTTAACAACCTCTTTAAAATGAGATTACCCTGTTTATAATTGTTAGGTTTTAGAGAGAGAGAGAGAGGAGAGGAGATTTGAGAGAGAGGCAATGAGTTGAATTGTCCCTCAGGCAAGAAGTTTATTAATGAGCCATCCAGATGGCTCAGCAGGTAACATACTTGCTGCCAAGCCTGATGACCTAAATTCAACACTCTGGACTCACGTTGGTAGAAAACTTACTCCTGCAGGTTGTCTTCTGAACACCACACCCGTGTTGTCCTCTGCACACACACCTGAGTGTGCACACACAGAAACACAGACAAAACCATGCATTTTTTAAAGTTTATTAATACTGTTGGTGGCAGCAGTACACCAGTGAGAGGGGTTTGGAAATACAATTTCAGCCTCACAAGAGAAAGTGAGCTGTTATCTTTGAAGGCCTTCAGGGGATGATGAGAAGAGACAAGCCTAACTTGACTTAGTGTGTGGTTTTTGCTCCATGTGGATTGGGGCACATGTGACATGCTTTATGATAAGGATCATTCTTTCTCTGGATTGGGAAGTAGGTGTAACCCATGAAATGTGACAATAGTCAAGCTACCTTCACCCCTGGGTGGCATCAGAGGATGAGATGTATCAGCACTTCCTGCATTGGGCCTCGTTACCTGGAGGCCAGTTTCTCTGTCTATATGATATGGCATTTTGCTTATGTATATAAAAAGATAAAGAAATGACATTATGGAAAGGAGGATGTGAGGATGCCAAGGGACTGGTAAATGTCAAAGCCATTCTGGATTGTCTTTGCTGAATGAGGGCATTGTTCGATAGGAAGTCCCTAGTATGGTGGTGGGTAGTTGGGAGGTGCTCTTTGGTTCCAAGGCTGCTGTCTAAAGTCACACATTTAGATGTTTGCCTTTCTGGTCTGACTTCACATGGTAGAGAGAGAGGAAGCCTGCGCTCTAATAAAACTTCTTATCAGGGCCTTAATACCATAATGAAAGCCCCACCTTATGATCCAGTTTGACCTAACTGCATCCTTTGAAATTTTATCTCCTAATATAGACACATAGTGCACAAGGGTTAACAATGTATTTGCGAGAACATAGTTCATGCCACATAGTTACCTGTAATTACTATTTATTATATTACTAATTAATATAACTGTCTTCCCACAAGAACAAAGCTCCATTAGGAACATCCCTCATACCTGTGAGTTCTTGGCTCTAGTGGGTCTGTGTTTGTTTGTTTTAAGATATAATCTCATATTTGAGTTCAGACTAGCCTTGAACTTACTATGTAGGCCAGGGTGGCCTCAAACTCTTGCAGTCTTCCTGCATTGGCATTCTCAATGTTGGGATTATAGGTATGTGCCATTATGCCTGGCAGGAAACAACTTTTGAATAAATTAGTCAACTAATCAGTGACAGAATGGAACGATGCACGGCAGTATATGTAGCTACTGGATCTTACCAGTGCTTTTTGTTTCTCTATTTACCTGTCCACTGGTTTTGATTTCAGCTGACAAGGACTACAGTATACTTTCACTGTTCTTCCTCAAGTATACGAATTCTCCAGCCCTGTGTCATAACTAAGTTTACAGGGATCTTGAGCGGTACCAGGTAGTACAAAGGCCCATCAGAGTGATGACATTATGCTGACTGGAGCAAGTGAGCAGGGATATAAACTTAATCAAAATAAAGGAGCCTCTACTTCAGCAAATTTTCTAGGACTTGAGTGGTGTGAGACATGCAGAGAGATTCCTTCTGGCCCCTCTTACCACCAAGAATAAACGCAATGCTTCGTGGGCCTATTTGGGCTCTGGAGGCAGCACACCACACTCCGCACCTGGCTGTGCCGCTCCTGCCTGCATACTGCGCTTGGAACGCGCTTCGTTTTGAGTGGGGCCTGGAACAGTAGATGGTTCTTCAGCAGGTCTAGGGTACTGTGCATGGCGCTCTACCACTTGGACTATATGATCCAGCAGATCTAATGGCATTTGAAATATCAGTGGCAAATAGGGGATGTTGTCGGAAGCCTGTGTCAGGAATATATATGTCATGAATGAATCACAGCAGCGGTCCTGGAGATTTTAGAGAAGCGTGTAATGGGCCCCCAGACCTTAGCACAGCCGTCTCCATGAAGACAGTGCCTTTCAGGCTGTAAAGCTCACATGCAGACGGCACCACCCACCAGCACTGAAACCAAGGCCTAAGTCTATAGTTCTGGGAAAGTCTCTAAATGCACTAACCTTGCATTTTGGCTTCTGTGGTTCTGCTTCCGGGTTCTTGTAAACTGAAGTATGTTAACACAGAACACAGTGTTGGTGTTTAAAAGAAAGGATCAGGGCTAGACTGGGGTCTTGAACACCTTACTTTCTATTGGCTTAAACCCATGTTCGAGCAGTTTTCTCTGGTGAATGCTCCACAACGTTTCTGGAGATCTCAGAGATCAAACCTTGAGACATCGAGGGTCTCAGAGCAAGGAGGGAACAAGGAAGAGTGCAGCCATCAGGGGACTTGAAGAGCATGCACAACCTGAAACTTTCCAGGTCTCCAGGGCTCAACCACTGCCAAACACTTCAGAGGGGTCTGACACCTTAACCTCAAAAGGAAACAAATTAGAAAGTTGCCTGATCTGTCACCTCCAGAGGTGAGTCTGGTTAAGAAACCTGTTTGGACACATAGGAAAAGATGGATGTGGTTGCTGATCCAGTGTCTGGGATCCAGGTGAGATTTACTGAATCCCTCTGTCTGTCCAGGTGTATGACTATGTGGTGGCCACCCCTAGTTGTTTTTACTGTGTCTGTGTGTCTTTCTAGTTTTTTTTTTTGTCAGTTCTGTTTTCTGTATTGACCAGTGGTTTTCTCTGATGTGGGAACCTCCTTGTTTAAGGCCTGTGCCCCATACTGTTGGAGAAACAAATCCTTTTGGTTCTGCCAGGTCACCCAGAGAAACCCCCATACCTTCGGCCTGTCCCACTCTGGAAGTAGGAGCACTTTCTTGTTTTGTTGCTAGGCAACAAACAAGGGTCAGGGTTGGTCCCTGTGTGGAAGTGGGGAGAAGCCAGCTTCTTGTCCAGAGCTCCCTGCTGTCTACGTGGAATGCACACAGGCAGGGGGAAATAGTTCCCCAGAGAGCTCCACTCCATGCCTGCTCTAAGCATCCTCAGGGAAGAGGAAAATTCCCCTGAACTGAGCCAGAAGGAAAGGAGAAAGTCTACTGCTTTCTCTTTCATGATTTATGTCATCTTTTAAACCAATGATCTGTAAAACCCACCTTCCTCTGAAAAAAGTAAAAAAAAAAAAAAACCAAAACCAAAACCAAAAAAATGTCCTGGGCTGGAGAGGGAGATTGCTGCCAGGTAACACAGACGGGACAAAACATTTTCCCCTCTGTCCAACTCTGACCAAAGAGACTTTAAGCAACTTTCACTAGGTACTTTTTAGAAAGATTCAAGACAGTCACTAAAAAGATTTCCTTTGGGGCTAGAGAGATGGCTCAGAGGTTAAGAGCACTGGCTACTCTTCCAGAGGTCCTGAGTTCAATTCCCAGCAACGACATGGTGACTCACAACCATCAGGAATGAGATCTGGTGCCCTCTTCTGGTCTGCAGTCATATATGAAGACAGAACACTGTATACATAATAAATAAATATTTTTTTAAAAAAGATTTCCTTTGTTACAGATAATGAAAAATGTTTATAAGAGTTAAATATTTAAGTATAAGCAGATCCAAGTGGCTGGACGTAGTTCAAAGGGTGTTTGACAACAGAGAACTGATTGGGACAAGACCTTTTGCATAAATGGAAAGCCACTGTCACCGTCTTTGACAATGAGACACAGAGTTACCAATACCCAGCAAAATGCTGGTGTTTTATTCTCTGTCAGAGGAATATATCCTAACTGAAAGTTCTGCCTTCAATCAAAAGATACAATTGGACTGTTCTTGGATTGACAACAAAGATTCCTTGGGATATAGATTTTTTTTATTGATTTCTATTGAGCTCTACATTTTTCTCTGCTCCCCTCCTTGCCTTTCCCCTCCCCTTCAACCCTCTCCCAAGATCCCCATGCCCCCAGTTTACTCAGGTCTTTTTCTACTTCCCATGTAGATTAGATCTATGTAAGTCTCTCTTAGAGTCCTCATTGTTGTCTAGGTTCTCTGGGATTGTGATTTGTAGGCTGGCTTTCTTTGCTTTATGTTTAAAAACCACCTATGAGTACATGTGATAATTGTCTTTCTGTGTCTGGGTTACCTCACTCAAAATGATGTTTTCTAGTTCCATCCATTTTCCTGCAGAATTCAAGATGTCGTTATTTTTTTTCTGCTGTGTAGTACTCCATTGTGTAAATATACCACATTTGCCTCATCCATTCTTCAGTCAAGGGGCATTTAGGTTGTTTCCAGGTTCTGAC
>PVIU01006193.1:73021-104705 GCA_004026605.1 Ondatra zibethicus | reverse complement strand
TGACAGTTTCACAGAGCCTGGACAGCGAAGTGAAACCGCCAGATACACCAGGACGTGGCCAGCACCCCAGCCTTCCCAGGTCCCCCAAAGATGAACGATGCCCCCCCACCCTGGCTAGCAGGAAGTAGTCCTGAGAACACGGTGTCCTCATCCCTGCCTCACCTGCTCTTCCTAACTCCTCACCTTTTTATAATAAATAAAAAGGGTGGAATGTTAGTATTCAGGCATCTGCACTGGCCTGCCCTTGGGGTCCTGACAGGCTACATCCTCAGCTAAAGCCACTAAGAGCACCTCCTGTGCACATTTACTATGTTCCCTTTTAAAAGGGCCCTGCCCACCTCGCATCACTCCTCCTCTCTCTCTGTCCCTTTTTCTCTCACTCTCTACTTCTGATGCTATCCCCACCCCCTGCCAGGACGTAGGCAGAAAGCACACATCTCAAATACAAAGGCTAACCTGATCTAACTTGACAGGATAAAAGTCATATGTGAAGTTAGCCCCAGAGACCTGAAGCCATGTCCCTTCCTGTTCCAGGACTAAATACCAGAGGAGGAAATGCTTTGCAGATGAAATGTCGTATTACCGCAAAGCTTTTTACCCTAGTTCATAGTGAGGCTGATAACACTGCCTGTGCTGTTTGTATAACCAAGAGGAAGAAAAGAAAGAGACAAAAGCAGCATAGCACAGGCTGAGATACTCATTGTGCATTTGAATTACCAACAAAGGCTAGGCAGGGTCTACCTGTCTCTTCTCCTGGGCAAGATGTCACTGTCCAGTTATGGGCATCCCAGTAATTCTCATGGCTGTGTCCCTCTTCCAGGTTGGCTTAGGGTTTCTATTGCTGTGAAGAGACACCATGACCATGGCAACTCTTGTAAAGGAGTTATCCTGGCTGCACTGTGACTTTGTCTGTATTGTGGCTGCCAACACACACAAAGTGCAAAGGAAATGACTTTGTGTTAGTCAGGGTTCTTTATAGTAATAGAACTTAAAGAATGAATTTCTCTCTCTCTCTCTCTCTCTCTCTCTATATATATATATATATATATATACATACACATATATATTTATATATGTACATATAATAGACACATACATATACACACACATATGGGATTTATTAGCATGACTTACAGGCTGTGGTCCAGCTAATCCAACAATGGCTGGCTATGAATGGAAGATTCAAGAATCCAATAGTTGCTCAGTCCACAAGGCTAGGCTGGATGTTGCAGTTGGTCTTCGGTACATGTCAGAATCCCAGAGAAGTAGGTTCTAGTGCCAGTGAAGGAATGGACTTTTATTCCTTGACAAGACATCTTCGAAGAAAGATGGAGCAAAGTCATACAAATGTTTTTTCGAAGAACTGAGAGTCAAGTGAAGACAAATGGGGGTGAGGTGCCAAGTGGGGTGCGGGAGAGCTCCAGGTGTGTCTGTCCCTTGTTTATCTCTTAGTGCCAGACATACATCTGCTCCCCCCATAGATTTGCTGCTTGACCAACTCTTGGGAGTTTCTGCAGAACGAAATGCAGCCACTACAACCACACACTCTGAGATAAAAGTGTTTTCAAGGCCAGAACATTTGTTGTTATCAGAAAGACTGTTCTGGAATCTGTGATAGAAACCAAAGTGAGAAACATATGGGCGAGAGGAACTAAATGATGAATTCATTTCATGGCTCTTCTATTTAAAAGCTCTGGGATATGAAAAAGAATTATCAAAATTCAATGATAAGACATCATTTTACACAAAAAGTCGATAAGAGTTTCAATGGATAATTCACTGGTGAAGATATAGAAAGACTGCAGGATCTGCCCGGGTGCTCAGCGTCACCTGCCACTTTGGGATTACAAATGAAGAAAACAATGAGGGGGAGAGGGGACTGACAGGGCAGGAGGTAAGACAGGAGGAGAGAATGAGCAGAAAGCATTATCCATACGTGTGAAGCCATCAAAGCACAGTTTTAATTAATAAAAGAAGATAAGTCCAGTTGGAATTTTACAGGTAGAGATTTGTGACCCCCTTAATGAATCTTTAAATAGATTCAGTGACATTGTCTAGGACTAAAAAAATCATAACACATGAAAACATTAGAATTTACCGTGCTATTTGATGGAATATCAACTATGGTTATATATGTGATTGCAAGTGGAACTGGGTTATGTTATAAAATGTATTTCTTGACGTGAGCCATTGCCAAAATAGTTTGAAATTTACTACATCAAAGCTGACTCAATGCTCTCCAGAGTATTAATGAATGTTTGAGAAATAATTTATATTTTTATATAACAACTATGAGATCAATTCTTGGGATTCATCCAAGTGAAATAAAAACTTACCGTGAGTGCACATGGCTGTAATCCTGGCATTCGTGGAAGCTTTGTGGAGTTATGGAAGCCAGAGGATCTTGAATTCAAAACCAGGCTCAGCTACCTAGCAGTCCCAGACCAGCCTGGGTTAAATGAGAACCCACTCTCCAAATCCCAAAACAACAAAAAATAGTAACAACAACAACAATAACAAAAACTCCTTGCTATCCTCACATAATCTATAATCTAATTATTTAGTGATTTCATTCAGAATCTTCTGAAAAAGAAAGCAATTTAAATGTTCCTCAGCTGTGAGAGAGTGAATTGCTGTGTATCTGGATAATTGAAGGCTACTTCATGCTCAAGGACTGTTAATAGGCTGGAGACATAACTCAGTGATAGTGAACTCTAAGAACTCCCGACAGGCATATCAGCATGGGAGAATCTCAAACACACTTTTCCAAGTGAAAAAGACCAGATTCCAAAGACATCCTGCTGCATGGCACCATTTATTTTCTGTGGTCTCCAGGGTGTGGGGTATTTACAAAGGGACAAAGGGGACTCTTTTGGGGTGATGGCACTTTTGTATAGTGCTTCTATTGGTGATAATACAACTGGGTGACGTGCTGAAGGCTGCGGAAGGGGTATTGAAAGGGTGAGTCACTCAATGTAAACGATATCTTAACAAAAGAGGGATAAAAACCAAGAAGATGGAGTCTTCTGTCTCATGCAAGCCCAGCCTTTGACACAGAAGCACATATATTCTGTTGAGAGATGCCAAGTCACACACAGACAACAATACATCAATTCCATATTTGCTCGGTTTATTTTGTGATCCCCTCCCTGTCCCCGAATACCTTCACCCCACACCAGATACATTTGTGGCTGTGGAGTGGGATTCCCAGGACTCTTCCCTGGGTAGTTGATGAGTTCTCCACCTGCTTTGCTAAGTACTGGATCAGATGAACACATTTGACTCTTCTCTCCCCCATCTCAAACTTCCTCCCGTATACGAGGAAACAAGATAATCCAGAGCAACTCAGGAAATTTGTGGTCCAGTGTGGAAAATAACTTCAAATACTATTACAAAGTACAGTAAGTTTACCAAAAGCACTGTGACTTGGTAAGATGAGCACACATCACAAACCAGGACATTTCAGGACTGTGTAAGGACTATGTTTGAGGCTAATGCAAGAAGCCAGGCAGACAAGGCAACATGATTCAAACTGTGACATTATGAAAAAGGCAAAACTATAGAGACAGTGAAATCATCTATGGTTTCCAGGGGTTCCACAGGAGGGAGACATAATGTGTGAACCACAGCAGATTTTTAGGAGAGCAAACTGTTATTCTGTAGGAACTATTGCCATGATAAAACACCATGACCAAAAAGCAAGTTGAGGAGGAAAGGGTTTATTCTGCTTACATTTCCATATTGCTGTTTGTCATCAAAGAAGTCAGGACAGGAACTCAAGCAGGGCAGGGACCTGGAGGCAGGAGCTGATCCAGAGGCCATGAAGGGGTGCTGCTTATGGGCTTGTTCCCCATGGTTGCTCAGCCTACTTTCTTATAGAATCCAGGACCACCAGCCCAAGGATGGCAGCACCTACCATGGGCTGTATCCTCCTCCATCAACCACTAATTAAGAAAATGCCTTACAGCTGGATCCTATGGAGGCATTTTCTCAATGGAGGGTCCCTCCCCTTCGATAACTCTAGCTTGTGTCAAGTTGACATAAGGCTGACCAGTGCACTGGATGTTTGTGACTCATGTTTGTCAAAACCCATAAAATAAACTATGAAAAGTGAGCTCTAATAGAAACTGGACTTCAGTCATCAGTCTGGGCCCATCAGCTTTAACAAATGCATCACTCTATTGCAAGGAGGTAAAAAATAGGGAGAATCAGGAGGTGGGTGCCAGAGAACATATATGAAAACTATACTTTCTACTCATTTTAACCTAAAACTTCTAAAACAATAAAAATCTAGTCGTTTTAAAAAAATCTCTAAAATGAGGCTGCATGTTAAATTGGAAGGCATTTTAGATTTGATGCAGTATATCCTTTGAGGTACCATTGTTTAAATAGGTACAAAAAAGTTCTTGCAATGAGATAAAAAACTAAACTTGTGTCATGTCTTGGAGCTGTGAGATGGCTCAGCAGCTTAGGACCTTTGCTGCCAAGCCTGCAAACCTGAGTTCTGTCCCCAGAACCCACGTGAGGGAGAGGGAGAACTGACTCCTCTGAGTTGTCTTCTTGTCTACACACAAGTCCTGTGGCACCCATGTACAAACATACACATTCACATGCTCAAAATAAATAGATGAATGCAGTACGATATCGAGATTTCATTGGCAACATTTAAAATATTATTGTTATATATTTAAATTTTTTATTTAAAAATTATGTGTATGTGTGTGTATGTTTGTGTGTGTTTCACATGTTTCTCATTGGGCCATCTCATTGACCCTCTGTATTTCTTTTCAACAGGCCTTAAAGTAATGGCAAGTCTTGTATCATACAACCCATCAGGTTAGATGAAGTAGGGTATAAATTTAAATCCTAAGATAAAGTAAGCGAATGTGGAATTGATGTGTTATTGTCTGTGTATGGCTTTGCAGCACCGTGACAGAATACATAGCATAGACAACTTAAGGGAAGAAAGATTTCTTATGTGTGTGGTTTCAGTTCTTTATGGTAGGAGAGCATGGAGAAGCTCACAGCATAGCACACAGTAGAGTTGTAACAGGAAGGGCGGGGCAAAATGCAGTTCCCAGGGACACGCCCTAGTGACCTTCTTTTTGTAACCCCAGCCCACTTTCAGTAGCTCTACTACTTACAAATAGCCAATTTAAATTCTAAATCAGCAGAAGGATTAACTTACTATTAGGTCAGTGCCCTCATACACACCCAGAGGTGTGCTTTGTTAATATAGTAGGTAGTTTTCCAACACAATAAAGTTGATAAGATTAAACATCAAACTACAGCAACAGTGATCCAAAGCCCAAAGGGATCATAATTTGACTTCTAATGTTTTGCTTCTTGTACTCAAAAATGGCTAGGGAGGGCTAGTAAGGTGGTTAAAGCTCTTGCCATCAAACCTGAGGGCTTGGTTTGAGCCCCAGCGCTCTCACACGTTGATTCTGATCTCTGCTTGCATTTGTGGTTTGCTCCCAAATCACACACACAAACGAAATGAACAAGGGGCTTTGTATGACCCGATCTTCTTTCCCAACCTGCTACAACTGAGCTTTCTGCTTGTGGTTAATTTGACCCTATTTTCTCTCGTCTTCTCTCTTAACTTCATGGACACTAGTGCCTCCACTCTGTTGGTAGATTCTGACCCCTCCCCTCTATACACTCATTAAAAAATTCTTAAAAGCCCATAGGGCAAATGATACAAAATTTAGCAGTGATCAAATCTGACAAGTGGGTGTTATGCCTTTCTTGGGAATTCTTTTCTTTCTGTTCTCATTAAAAACATTTAATTATTTGTGTGTGTGTGTGTGTGTGTGTGTGTGTGTGTGTCTGTGTCTGTGTCTCTGTGTGTATCTGTGTGTGGGTATGTGCATGGAGGCCAGGAGAAGGCATCAGATCCCCTAGAGCTTGAGTTACAGGTGCTTGGGTGCTGCCGGACGTGCGTGCTGGGATAAGAACCCTGGTCTGGTCTACAAGAGTTTTAACTGCTGGCCCATCTCTCTAGCCCTCTGGTTTTTCTTTAACTTAAGGATTTAAAAGAAATACATAGAAATTAATGAAAAAGTTTGAATAACAGCCCAGAAACTTTCTTGGAGAAGCTAATTTTCTTGTCTGGGGAAATATTTTTGGGCAGCTGGGGGATGGTGGGACTTGAGGTAGTTAAAAGTCAGGCAGGCTGACACAGAAACAAAACCCACATGGTTCCAGTTTTATGAGCAGCCTGCAGTAGTGAGGTTTAATGAGACAGAAAGTAGAACTGCCATCATCAGAGGCTGAGGGTTAAGGCAAGACTGGGATTAGTTTTTAATGGATACAGGATTTTAGTTTAGGGCAATGGAAGTTCTGGGTGTGTGTAGAGATAATAGTATCAAAACCATGAGTATATCCAATGCTATTGAATATACACTTAAAATAATATCTTAATCATGGTATGTATATATATATATTTACTTTATTAATTATTATAATTGTAGGGGTGTTAATATGTACCATGGTGTGTGTTTATCAGTCAGACAACTTTGTGGAGTTGGCTCTCTTCTTCTACTTTTACATGGGTCCTGGGGTTGTAACACAGGCCCTCGGGCTTTCACAGCTGAGCCATCTCACCCTGCCCTAATATGATAAATATTTTAAAATGGATATGAAAGGGAATAAAGCTTGATTTGAGACATGCTAAGATTAAGATGCTTAGGCGGTTGGATCAGGTAGTGACCTAAGGTGTCAATAAAGATTTAGCAAGTGCCGTATTGGAACCATGAGGCCAGAGAGAATGTAGGGGACGGGTAGTGGTGATCGGGATATACTGATAGAGTGGAGCAGTGTCCAGGAAGGAAAGAGAAGACAAGAGAGAATAGAGTCAAAGTTAACCCCAAGCAGAAAGCCTGCCCGTGGGAGGCAACAGTCAGTGTACTGAAGTTTTCCAAGGGACTCAGAGAGGTGACAACTACCTGATGTGGCCATGTGAAAGTATTTGGTGTTTCTGCAAAGTGCTTCTGATGAAAGCCAGGAAGAGGTGATGAGAACCCCTCCCAAAGAAGAAGGCCTTCTCTGGGTGGAGGAGTGGTGTGGCCGCCAGAGGCTGATGAGGCAGTTGAGGGTGGTCTCAGGTATTTTTTAAAATTGATTTGCATTCCCTGGGCATGCTGGGATGGCTTTGCTCATGTGAAAGGACTTGAAGCAGGAATATGAGTTGTGTAAGGACCTCTGGTGGAAGCAGAACACCCCCTGTACCTTCCAGAGGAGACTGTGGTCCTGATGTGAGTGAGGTTGAAGCAGGAATATGAGTTGTGTAAGGACCTCTGGTGGAAGCAGAACGCCCCCTGTACCTTCCAGAGGAGACTGTGGTCCTGATGTGAGTGAGGTTGGAGATATGGTGACAGGAAGATGATGGTTGTGCTGGTTGATTTTTGTCAACTTGACACAAACCCAGACTCATCTGAGAAGATGTAACCTCAGAGGAGAACATGCCTCCGTCAGACTGGGCTACAGGCAAGTCTAAGGGACAATTTCTTGATTAATGATTCTTGTGGGAGGGTCTGGCTCACTGGGGATCATGCCTCCCCTGGGCACATGGGCACTGATTTGTATAAGAAAGCGGGTTGAGCATGCCATCGGGGAGCGAGCCAGTCAGTAGTGTTCCTCCATGGCCTCTGCTTCATTTTCTGCTCTAGGTTCCTGCTTTGAGTTCTGGACTTGCCTCAGCGATTGTGACCCTCTTTTCCCCCAAGTTGCTTCTGGTCATGGTATTTAGCACTGCAATAGAATCACTAACAACAACTTCTGTTTCTTCAGTGAGGTACAAAGCTGGGTCACCAGAAGGGCTGGTTAGGGGCTGAAAGAGGCTTGAGAACACTCAAAGAAAAAAGAAGTTACGGTGGGAACTGAGAAAGACAACTCCCAGGACAAGGGCAGTGGGCCTGAAGGACAGTGCTCTGGGAAGCCTGTGGCCTGAAAATACAGCAACCTTCCTAGCCCTTTGAGGATATGAAGAGAACATAGGCTGAAGTCACCTACACTTGTGACTCTCAAAGGGAGTTCATGGCCCAGCAGCATCAGCAGCAACCTGGGAACTCAGAAAGCAGACCGCAGGCCCCTCCTCCACCCGCTGCACCAGAAACTGTGGGGGTGAGGCCTGGTTTGCTCAGTTTCTCACAAGCCCTCCAGTGTTTCTGAAAGCCTAGAAGCACTGAATGGGGGGTGGGTGGGAAGGAACTAAGGACGTAGCATGAGCAAGTCTAGGCAAGCAGGGCGGTCATCCTCCCAGGCAGAAGTTCCTAGTGCTCTGAGCTCTGTGGAGTCTTCCCTCTTACTGATCCACAGATCCACATGGGGAATGGAGTGCCATTTAAAGAACTCTCAAATTTTTCTAATGAAGTATTTAAAAATGTATGTTGCAGAGAAGTGACGTTTTTCAAATGTGTCCATCTATGTTCTCTCTTGAGTCTGAATTTGAATGTTGAGGATTTTTGTCTTGTTCCTTGCCCTTGCCCACTGTGCTTTGAAAGGCCTCTGGACTGTCCTTCCCAGGTTTCTCTTTCCCAGACAGCCCCAAAGAGGCTGGCCTACCTTTCCATATGGTTCAATTCCAGCTTTTGGTGCTGTTGGGGACAAAAGCAAGGAAGGGACTGTTATCCTAGGGGAGCGCTTGCCTTCTCAGCTGAAATGTAAGCAAGGATGACTCAGAGTCTCCCCATCCTTCTGGTGACTCACATATGGTCTGTTTATGGGTAAGGGCTTCTCCCAGGAAGTCGACAGCCCTATCCTCCTACCTGAGTCACAAGCTCTGTGGTGCTCCTGTCAAGGCAAAATTACCACCAAAACCAGGGAGAGGAGCCAGAAAAGATGAGCTAGATGTGGGTTTAAGAAAACAGATGAAGGTTGAAGCTTAAGTTTAGGAAGTGAAATTTGTTCCTGATTTGCTGGTGGCCTTGGGCAGACTGACAAAGGGTTCAGTGCTCTTAGATATAGGTATTGTGTAACCTAGAATATTAGCAGATTTGGGAGCCATCCCAAGGGGAGAAAAGGTAAACCCAGGACTCTAGGACTAATCCTAACTGGAGCTACTTTCTGGTACCAAAGGGAGGGGTCCTGGGGTGACCTAATTCCCTGAAGATTTCTAGGACCACCTTCAGCTTGAATAAGGCCTGGTAAATGATGGCAGGAGGACACATGGGGGTCTCTCAGAGACAAGGAACAGGGAAAGGATAGGAGGAAGTCAGATTCGGTGACCCAGTGGCAGGGTCTTGAGTGAAAGAGAGAGAAAGAGAGAGAGGAACTTGGCAAGCACAGCCATAGCATCCCAAGAATTTGGTTCTGGGACTCCACCATAGTCTCTGTCTCCTTCATTGTCTCTGTTTTCATTCTCTTTGTCTTCTCCATGTGTTACTACTGCCCACCCCACCCAACCTCCCTGCATTTCCCCTGGTCCCCGTCTCTCCTCTCTTTTCTACATTATGAAGCACCAAAGGCAGGCCTTGTGTGGGATAAGCCTTTCCTTTCCTGTTTAGTTGGTATGTGGCATCTGTCTATAGAGACCGCCATCCGTCCATCCTGTTTACTCCTTGCTGACACATAGGTTGTGGTCAGCAAACCTATCTACCAAGGCCCCCCAGTGTGGGAAGGGCCAGGATGCTGACACACTCTGTGACCAGATTTGTTTGTTTCACTGGAGCCAAGGAGGTTCAGTGTTCTCTCTGCATCCATGTCAGGGACAGTCAGCTGCATTGCTGACGTCAATGGCCCAGCATCCTGGGCATGGCTCAGGACTCAGAACAGACCTTCAGAGTGAGCGCGCACGTTGCACAGCTCTTCAGAAAGTGGGGGGGGGCAATCTCAGCAGTGAGAAGGCTGTGCATGATGTGGGGACCTTGAAAGGTACCTCAGTCCAGTGTCTGTTTCTGTTTCTCATGAGATAGTCAGGTACAGATAAGTAAAAGAACCTGCTGAACGAGTGTATCTTTCCCACATCCTCCCTCTGTCTGCCTCCCTTGACTAGTCTCTCTGTAATGCATGTGATTTGAGGTACCCTCCTTAGCTTTTTTTCCTTTTTAATTTCCCTAAATACCAAGTAATGGTTGCTGTTTAGGATGTAAGTGGATGGAAATTTCTGGGTGGGGGGCAGGAAATGGGCATGCCCATGGGAGGTTAGGTGGGGGTGGGCATTTACAAGGAGGCATGAATCTTGCCTAAGACCAAATTCCTAAACTCTGAGTACAAGGGTCTAAATACACAAAGACTGTGAGACAAAAAGCCAGGGAACAAACAACACTCATGTAAATGAATAATCTAGGTGAGGGGTTTGAAATAATTTGAGGGAGGTCTGGGATTTCCAGTTATCCAGAGCTTTCCAGGCAGCCGGCCTTCTGGCCTGGTTGCACATCGAGTATGAAGGGAAGGAAAATGTCAAACAGTCCTGACTTCCTTCTAGAAGGGAGAATTCACTCGGTGTCTCTCTCCTGCTTCCCTTGGTGGGCAAGAAGAAACGCTATATGCCTGGCTGCTGCCACTGCCGCTGGTATTGATTGTAAGAACTGGTTAAAGTTCCAGGCCTAAATTTGAATCTACCTGCCCCAGGAATCTGTTCCTCTCATGTTTATTACCTGCAGAGACGACTACCAAGCTTTCCTGCTTCTTCCCTGTGTGTATTTGTAACATGTTGGCTTGTGTTTCCCCAAAACATGTTGGAGTCCTATTCCCCAGTACCTCCAAGTCTGACATTATTTAGTGTTAACTGGAAATTTGTTATTATTATTATTATTATTTATTTTGAGACAGGGTCTTTTTACATAATCCTGGCTGTTCTGGAACTCTCTGTAATGACTAGGCTGGCCTTGAACCCATAGAGATCCGCCTGCCTCTGCCACTCTTCCTGAGGGCTGGGATTAAAGGTATGCACCACTGTGCCTTATTCTTTACAGATGGAATCAAATGTAACAAAATGAAATTATTATGACCATTTATAGATGACAGCCAAGACCAAGGTAACACACCTGGAAGTCACGAAACGGCAAAGATTGCCCGCATCTTCTAGAAGCTTGGAGAGTAATGTGGGCAGATTGTGCCTCCTCACTGGAGTTGGGAGTGTAGAGTGGAACGCGTTCTCCCTCCTAGAGGGACCAATCTTGCTGGCATCCCGATTGTGGACTTCTACCTACCACAACTCTGAGACAGTGAGTTTTCTTGTATATTTAATCCGTGCTATTTCATAAAGGAGAACCCTAGAGAATGCTCAGCTCTACTACAAGTGGTACCTTGGGCTTACTTTTATTTCCTATTTTTTCTTTTATTTCTAAGATTATAATGCAATTACATCATTCCTCCCCATCTCCCTGCTCCATTACCTTTCTTTGGAGTCCTGGCTGGCTCTCTGACTTCTGGTGTAGAGTGTGGGAGACACAATTACTTGCCAGACCTGGACCAGAGTCTTAAGATGCTTAGCAGCTTCCGCTTTCGTCCTCTGAGAAACCAGTCTGCCGCTCTGTAAGGAAGTCTAGACGGTTCTGCTGGGAATGTCCTGTGTGGCCGCAGCTGGATTTCCATTTGTTGTGTCTAATCGATGCCATATGGCTTCAGACTGTCCAGTTAATTCAAAGACTTGTGAGAAATAAGAGTGTTTGTTAAGCTACCAGGTTTGGGGGAGTTATGTAAGTTTAGACACCTGATGGTGCGTTTTCATTTATGTGGCAAACACTACATCCCTCTCCTGCTGTTGCCCCTAAGCCTCCAGTCCCATCTTGCTATGCTTCTTCTGAACAGATTCTGAGTTTCCTGGCTCTCTACATTACTTCCTTTTACATACAAATTTTCAGTGATTTCTCTCATTGGCAGGGCCTGTGTTGCCTGATCATCTTTGTAGATTGATTTTTCATTGAGCTGCCAGCTCACAAAAAATGACACAGAGTTATTAATTATGAAAGTTTGGCCTTAGCTTAGGTTTGTTTTTAACTTGCTCTTATAACTTAAATTAACCCATTTATAATAATCTACATTCTATCATGTGGCATTTCTGCTCTTCTTCCTGCACCCCCTGTTTCTTTTCTGTGTCTCTTGGCATCTCTGCCCTTCTTCTTCTCAGAGTCCTCTCTGTTCCCTGAAAGTTCTGCCTAACCTCTCTCTGTCTATTGGCTGTTCAGCTTTTTATTACACCAATCACAGCAATACATTTTCACACTGTGTACAAATATCCCACTTCTTTTCCCTCTTTTTGTCTAAACAAAAAGGAAAGGTTTTAACTCTAATACAGTAAAATTATATACAATAATAACAATTACCAAGTAAGAATTACATTCACAATGTCCAATCTATTTGTATTTGTCAAATTTGAGGAAATCACTCTATTATCTATCTCTCTTGATGAGTCCAAAAGGTTTTATATCTAAACCATTTTCTATCATAACTTGTATTTTCATCCTAAAAATATCTTTATGATGTGGGATTTCCTTCTGTATGCTGTGATTACCATTAATGAATAAAAAAACTTCTTTGGACCTATAACAGGGCAGAACTTAGCTAGGTGGGGAAAACTAAACTGAATGCTGGGAGGAAGAAGGCAGAGTCGAGGAGAAGCCATGTAGCCCCACTGGAGACAGATGCAAGAACTTTAGCCAGTAAGCCACAGCCACGTGGCAATACACAGATTAATTGAAATGGGTTAAATTAAGATATAAGTGTTAGCCAATAAGAAGCTAGAGCTAATGGGTCAAGCAATGATTTAAATAATATAGTTTCTGTGTGATTATCGTGGGTCTGAGCTTCCGGGTGGCTGACATGACCAAGTGACCTTCTTACAACAAATTGGCATGCCAACGGGGCCAACTAAATCCATGTAAAACCTGAGAAAGTTTAAAAAGGAATCCTAGATACAAAAGAACAGAGTTAAGTGTGGTTTGGTAACAGCATTTTCTGGGGTGGGCTCTGTTTGCTAGAAGCAAGCAGAGGCATGGCTCCTTTAAGAGATGTTTTCTTGATTCAGTGGTAGCAAAAAAAAAGCCACACTGTTTTGAAACTGTAGCTTCCAAGCCATGGGCCATGCTGCTAGCACAAACTGACTCTTTTGGGAGGCCGAGCATTTAAATGGGGTTTTGTGAGCAGAGTGCTACAACTTGCTTAATAGAGACATAGATCCACTGTGTGCCTAAAAATGGGGCAATGTACATGGCTCTCAGAGTCCGCTATGTCGGACTGGGCAGGGCAAGCAAGCAGTGCCATATTTCCCCTAGCAATGGCACTGCTTAAGTTTATAAGAAGGGTTTAGCATTTTAAGAAACACTTCTGGTCAGAAAATAATTACGGATAGACAATAAAGACAGATTCAGATAAAAAAGATCTCTAAATGGTCACAGTGTTGGATAAATGTACATAGGATTGGGAGAGAAAAGAAAAAAATATAGACAGTTATAAAAAGAAGTAAATGGTTTTTTTAAAAGGTGGTCTTTAAAGAGACAGAGTACAGACAGTCATAGATTAAAGATAATAGAATAAATATTAAAAAGTAATAGATTTAAAACAAATAAGCCATGAAAATATGGAGAATACACCGAGTCTGGGTCATGTATATTATTGTGATTGAATTTTTTGATTGTGAAGGAACTAAGTAACCAACATATATACTTTAAAAGTATTTTGTCTTCAAAATATGGGTCTAGGGATATGTTGCCTTGGAAAAGAGATTCTTCTTTTGTTTCCACAGAGGATGAGAACCTGTAGGATCATTCCAGGCTAATGTGGTTTGATGGACCGAGACCTCCTGAAAGGTCCCAATGAACACCCCCCAAAATTACTTTGCCCAATAAACAGCAGGAAGCAGTTTGGAGAGAACTACACCCATATTCCCAAATATTGTTTGTAAATGTTTGTTTACATTTAAAGGGGGATGTGCTATAGCTATAAATAATTTGCATTGGTATGGATCTTGCTCTACTGATACAAATTTAGGTCAATTTTGTTATATGTATATTTCTGTTCTTAATTAAGGTATTGTGTTTGTACAGCTCATTTAAAATGTAATGTATAATTAAGAAATATAGTTAAGTAGAGAGTCATCTATAATAGTCAAGCTTGTAGTCATGTTAGTTAGATTTTCTAGACATACAAAGATGTATTTCAGATGGATAGGGATTCTTTAAATCTTTCAAAGACTACAGAATATGGCATTTAAAGTGTTTTAAGAATTTAGTACTTTTCATGACAATGAGACACAGCTGCTCCTTGCAGCACCAATCTACTTCAAGAGGAAGATGGGCATTGAAGAGGCTCCTTATGGGCAAGAAACTGCTCTTGTCTGGACTGCTTGATGAGCTGGATATGTGGGTCCCATGGATAGATGACTGCTAAATTTACCTAAAGGTGAGATAGTCCTTTGTGGTTCCTGAATCCTGAAAAAGTCTGCCAGACATTCTGCAGGACACAGAAAAAAGTGACTTACAAACTGCCAATATAGGCGGAACTGTCTTTGAAATTTCCTGCTTCATGGAAAAGTCTGCTGGATACTATGGGCCTGTAGGGTGAAGATGGATACACCAATGATACAGAAGAACTTTGGAAGACTATCCAGGCAGCGAGATGTCTCTGTCAATTCTAGAGTTTTGGAAGTTTCTTAAAATGCACTTTCTGTTTACTTAGGTAATATTATATTCTTCTGGAGTCTTTGATGGAGTTGAGGAACTTATAGTTTTCCTAAGTTATGATAAAAGATAAAGTAGATGTAAATATTGTAACTGTAATTCTTGCTTGATACCTGTTTTGTTATATGTAATTTAAAAACCTTCCTTTTTTATTTAAACAGAAAGGGGAGATGATGTGGGATTTCCCTCTGGATGCTATGAATACCATTAATGAATAAAGAAACTGCTTTGAGCCTATAGCAGGACAGAACTTATCTAGGTGGGGAAAACTAAACTGAATGCTGGAAGGAAGAAGGCAAAGTCGAAGAAAAGCCATGCAGCCCTGCCAGAGACAGATGCCAGAACTTTAGCCGATAAGCCACAGCCACATGGTGACATACAGATTAATTGAAATGAGTTAAATTAGGATATAAGTGTTAGCCAATAAGAAGCTAGAGCTAATGGGTCAAGTAGTGATTTAAATAATATAGTTTCTGTGTGATTATTGTGGGTCTGAGCTGCTGGGCAGCTGACATGACCAAGCGGTCTTCTTACAACATCTTTATAAACCTTAAAACATCTTCTTAGATAAACAACTTAAGCTTTTATGTTTCTCAACATTATAAACTTTACATCTTCTATGTAAGTTTCTTTTTTAATTTGGTAACAAGGAAAACTGTAAAACTATAACTATCTAGCCTTTAACCCCACCAAATACCTGAGAAGGATATAATATTACCTGAGTAAACAGAAAGTATAGGGCAAACAACTTCCAAAACTATAGAAATGACAGAAACAGCTGGCTGCCTGGACAGTTACCCAAGGTTCCTCTGTAACATTGGGGCATCCATCTTTGACCTACAGGCCTAGAATATCTGATAGACTTTTCTGTGGAGCAGGAATTTTGAAGGAATTTCCTACCTTGTCTTGGCAAAGTTTGGCAGTTGCCTTTTTTATGTCCTGCTTGAACAGCATACTGTCAGCAGGCAAGGCAAGGGCAGTTTCTGTCCCAAATGGCTAACTTTGACACAATAAAAGCAAACTTCATATGGAGGTTCTTCAATGTCCATCATCCTTTTTTGAAGTAAATTGGTGTTGTCAGGAGCAGACATGTCTGACTGTTGTGAAAAACTTTATATTATTTAAAAAAATTTAAATGTCATATTCTGTAGGTCTTTGAAGTGTTTGAAGACCATCTATCTACTTAAAACATATAAGTTTAACCTTGGAAACATACCTGACATGACTATAAATTTGATTGTTATAGATGACTAACTACTAACCTGTGTTTATTAACTATCCTAAATGGTTTATAATAATAAGTTTTTAAGGACTGGAATTTTACATTACATTTTAAAATGATCTACATAGGTGTAATACCTTAAAAATACCATATAGACAGTATAGAAACATATAGACAATGTGACAAATATAACCTTAAATTTGTGTCAATATATAAAAATCCATACCCATGTAAAATATTTGGGAATAGTGGTTGTTCCAAAGTAGACTCAGCAATCCACCTTTTTATCTCATTATTTCTATTTCCCCCCCTTTTCCCTTCAGAAAGATCTCTCAATCTCATCTCTTTTGTTCAGCTTTTTTCCTGACCGTGACCACCACCAACAACAACAATTTGTAACCAACCCCCCTAAATGATGATAAACATCCATAATCCATTTAATGGTAAAAAATCACCCACCCCAACTCTTGGGAATGTGGGTGTTGTGTTCTCTAAACTGCTTCCTGGGGGCAAGAGCATTTTTAGGAGACCCTTGGAAAATTGGGATAATGGTCAAATCCTGGCAGAGCTAGCCATATTATTTTCTTTCTGTTTAGTCTCTGTGTAATGGGAAAGATAGAGCTTATCTGAAGTCTTGGCTGGGTAGTCTGTGAGGTTGGGCCATTTCAGCTAGCAGCTTCGAAGTTGTTCTAGATGCAGAATTTTGATGAAACTACAACAGAGACATTCTGAGAGGCTGGATCACCTGGGCTACTTTTCTTTATTAGTGTTTGGTCCTTTTTTTTCCCTCTGAAAACACATACTTGTTTATTTTATTTTATTTTATTTTTGAGACAGGGTTTCTCAATAGCTTTAGAGCCTGTCCTAGAACTAGTTCTTGTAGACCATGCTGACCTCGAATTCACAGAGATCCTCCTGCCTCTGTCTCCCGAGCTCTGGGATTAAAGGTTTGTGCCACCACCACCTGGCCTGAAAACACATAAACTTTTAAAGGTAACTTATATATCTGTATTAACACAAGTGTAGAACACACAGTGTGCACAAGTCAGCAAAGATTTTTTTGTTTTATGTTTGAGTAGGTAAAAGGCACCTTTCAACTTTATAAGTTTGTTTTACTGTATAACTAAGCCTCTGTTTATGCCACATGAAAAGATGGCATGTAATAATAAGTCATGAAGACTCTATAGCTAAAAGGATCGATCATGTCTCATCCAGTTTCAGAGCTGTTCCCATGCAGAAGAATCAGCATATATGCCACCTGTCCTGAAGTCTTTCTTGATTTTTTTTTTGTCTGTAGCCAAGATTTTCATGAAGTCTCCCCCAATCAAATCTGATCTTCATTAATTTTGAAGAGAACCATAACACCCACAGGTTATGCCTGTGGAAACAAAGACATAACCTTTCTATCAGCTCAACATATTTTCTGACTTCCATTTTGAAGTTCAGACAGCCTTAAAATATGTAGGTTGGTTTAATTTAGCAGTTTCCAGAATTCAATGTCTCTCAGCAGCTATTAATTTTTGCACATTAGCATTTAAAAAATTCAAAGTCAACAAAGCACCATACACGAACCAGAAACCCTGTGTATTTTCCATCTTTACATAGCTTATTCTTTTTATATTACTTTAAATTTTTAAGACTTTATTATTTTTAAACCATTTTTTCTATGACTGTCTATACCAATTTTCTTTTCTCTTTAGTATCTAAGCACATTCTTTAAACATAGTGTACCCTTTTAGAGGTTTCGTGTGTCTGGGCTGGGCTTTACTAAGTGCCTACAGCATTTTCTGACTACATGAGACAAATCTTAAACTGCCAGGTCAACCGGGGTGTGACTCAGCTTAGTGCATGGTGCTGGCACATGTCACTGGTGGCTGGCTCCAGACTGCAGGCAGCAGCCGGTAGCTGTGCCTCTGTATGCTGAGTACTGGCCTTCCTGGGAGGCTGCAAAACTAGGGAGCCACATCTGGCTCTCTGTCTAGAACTTCTCTTAGCTTTTTCAGGCCCCTCCACATTGGATGCCATATGTAGATGGATTTTACTTTGGGCCACCAGCTCACATACACACACACACACAAACACACACACACACCCCACCACCACCACCACCACCAACACCACCACCAACAACAACATGGAGACTTATTAATTATGAAAGCTTGCCTTGTTTTTAACTAGCTCTTATAGCAAGTTAACCCAATTTATATGAATCTACATTCTATCATGTGGTGTTACCTCCCTTCCATTTGCACCTCCTCTTTCCTCTCTGTGTCTTCTGGCATCTCTACCCCACTTCTTCCCAGAGTCCTCTCTGTCTCCAGAAATCCTGCCTCAGCTCTTTGTATCTATTGACTGTTCAGCTTTTTATTACACCAATTACAGCAATACATTTTCACACAGTGTATGAATATCCCACAAAACATCTTAGCTACATAGGAGCCTGGAAAAGTGAGGTTCTGGCTTTGAAGTAGGGATGTGGAGAAGGATGTATGGCTTGGGAAGTTCCTCAAACATAGACAAATATTCCTTATGCTACAGTCCTCTGCCTGGGGTCCTTATGTTTTACCCAGATAGAAACCATAGGCAAGTGCTTCCACCTGTGATCTTTGGCAGCTTTTGTATCCTCCAGTGTCTGACAATAATATATGAAACCAGGGGCAGGTAGGAGCCACAGTAGGTGGTACCCTATAGTGTTAACAGTTCTCTTGTCAGCCTAGGACATTGGGGACCTTTCACTTTTCAAGTATTGTGATGGCTATTCTTGGTTGTCAACTTGACTGCATCTGGAATTAACTAAAACCCAAAAATGGAGGACACAGCTGTGAGTATGAAATTTGAAGATCTACTTCTAATCTGGATGTTTGAGGTGGGAAGACACACCTTTAACCTATATCTAATCTGGGCCACACCTTCTGCTGGAAGTCTAAGTAAGGACATGGAAGACAGAAGCTTTTGCTCTCTGCCTGCTTGCTCTCCCTCTTGCTGGCAAGTCATTCCAGCATATACTGAAGACCAGCTGAGACAGTCAGCCTTGTGTATTGAGCAACTATTGATTTCTTGGACTTCCTGTTCAAATATAGCCATTGTTGGATTAGCTGGATTATAGCCTGTAAATTATTCCAGTAAATGCCATATGTATATTTGTGTTTGTGTGTGTGTGTGTGTGAGAGAGAGAGAGAGAGAGAGACAGAGACAGATAGAGAGACAGAGGCAGAGACAGGGACAGAAAGAGATAGTATTCATTCCCTAAATTCTGTTACTCTACAGAAATCTGACTAATACAAAAATATATTGGTTAGAGCTAGGAAGTCAGGATTTCCTAGTCCTTGACAGCAGTCAGTGTTACAGCTTCTGAGCCTTGGGTATCTCAAACCCATTGGCTCTAAAGACCAGACAGCCCTCTAGAAGTCTTTGGTGACCAGAGCTTGCAGTTTCTCTTCTCCTGCTCCTACAGCCTTCTGACTTCAGCTTCAGTTTTCCATTCTGTTTACTCTGATCATACCCCTTGTTCCTGCGCTGGCCATTTTTAAAAACTGTTAAGGTGCCTCTTCTTCAGCTGGCAAGCAGCGAGCTGCTTGATCACTCTGCAGATTGGCCTGACGATTGCTGAGTTGTTGCTGTCACCACCACTGCTACTCCAGAGTTTCTGCCATCATCGCCTCCTGCCATCTCTACTGCTTCTTTTGGCACCATTAAAAGTAGACAAATCCACTTGAGAGAAGCCTCTTATTGAGCTTAATGTTGCAACATCAGTGGAGGCAGCACAGGAGGGTGCCTCTTAGACGATGCATCAAGAACCAAATCTGTCTAGCTAGGAAACAAGCCTTTGGACCAATGGCAGCATATCTCATGCACAAATGATGATTTGTGTTTGCACCAATGATAGCACACCTAGCATAATGAATTACAACTAATGAAAATTCAGAGACAGAGATTGGGGCTCAATCTGAAGGTCAGAAAAGCAAAACACTGGCTTTTACCTTGACCTCAGGCCAAAAATGGCAATCCAGCCTCCAGGAATCCTAGAATGAGACTGTGTCTGAGAACTGTCTCCTCCCGTTTTATAATCCTCTCTAGTCTCTAGTTCTGGGAGTAAAGGCATGCAACACCTGGTTCCTATGGTAACTAGTGTGACTACTGGGATTAAAGGTGTGTGTCACCACTGCCTGGTCTGTAAGACTGACTAGGGTGGCTGTTTTACTCTCTGATCTTCAGGCAAGCTTTATTTATTAAAATACAAGTGAAATGCCACTACATTTCCTTTTTTTGTCTAAAATAAAAAAGAAGACTATAACTAATATAAGAAAAACTATATACAATAAGAACAATGACTATATACAATATATACAGGCAATAAATACATCAACAATGTCTAGTCCATTTGCATTTGACAAATTCAGAGAAAATACTCCCTATCCTATCTTGGTGAGTCTAAAGTTTTGTACCTAATTTACTTTCTATCATAACTTGCATTACCACCCAAAACTTTCTTTTGAATTTCTTTTCTGAGTCTCATAAACAAGGGAGACTATAACTATGTAGTCTTCAACTATCTCAGAGACCCAAGAAGGAAATAATATTAATTGAGTAAGCAGGAAGTGCAAGCAGATGACTTCCAGAAATTGTGAGTAATGGCAGAAACAGCTGACTGCTTGTACAGTCACCCAAAGTTCCTCTGCAATGTTGGGGCATCCATCTTTGGCCAACAGGCCTAGCATATCTGACAGACTTTTCCATGAAGCGGGATATTTTGTGTCCTGCTTATCTAATTAGGACAGCATACTGTCAGCAGTCGAGGCAGGAAGATTTTTTTGCCCAGTGGCTTACTTTTGCCACAAAGAAAGTAAACTCCATGTGGATTTTCTTTGATGCCTATTATCTTCTCTGAAGTAGATTGGTGCTGCCAGGAGCAGACATGTCTCATTGTCATAAAAAAGAGCCTATGTTATTAAAATATCTTAAATGCCATATAAATGTTTGCTGATGACCTATCTATATAAAATATATCTTTGTTTGACCTTGAAAACATACCTAATGTGACTATAAGTTTGATTATAATAGGTAACTAATTATTAACCTGCATTTCCTTATTATCCTAAACAGCTGTTATTAATAATTTTCAAGGACTATAAATTTGCATTACATTGTTAAATGAGTTGTATAGGTACAATACCTTGAACAAAAGTAGAAATGTATGTACAGTATATTCTAACAAAATTAATCTCAATATATAAAATTTGTACACGATATACAAAAGTCCAATCCAATATAAAACATTTAAAACTCATAGTTGCCTTTTAAAAGTAGACTCAAGAATCTACCTTTTTATCTTACCATAGCTATATCCTCCCTTTTTTTTCAGAGTAGATTCAATAATCTACCCTTTTATCCTATCATATCTATATTATCCATAATCCACTGAATGACCAAAACCCACCAATCCCACCTCTTAGAAATGTGGGTGTCATATTCATAAATTTACTTCCTGCTGTCTGGGGGTGACAGTATCTTTAGGGGATCCCAGAAGAAAAATTTGAGCTAATTGTTAAGTCCTGGGAGAAGTAGCTATATCATTCAGTCTAACTATTATGGGAAAGTACAGGGCTTGTCTCAAGTCCTGGCTAGAGTAGTCTGTGAGGCTGGATCATCTTAGCTAGCCACCTTGAAACTGTTGTGAGAAGTTCATAGTCTAAATCCAATCTTTAAGTGGTGCTATCAGCTGAATGGCATCATATGAACCAGGTGGAGTTGTTGTTATGGGGCCCCATCTTCTTCCTGGGGACTTCAGAGGTTACTGTAGGAAAATTTATTGTTCACTGTGGAAAACTTAAACATTATTCATATTAAAATAGAAAGTTTGAATTTTGATAGACATATATATTCAAAGAAAAGTACCATGGAGACAAAAATAGGTATGGGGGGAATTTTTGAAAGCAGAGTTTGATTACCTTAGTCCCTAGATTTTTATTTTCCTTCTGACTCACACTAGGTGGCTCCTGATATGAGACAGAAACTCTGAATTTTTCTTTTAACAACATGCTTGGATTTAGAGAAGGAGAGCCACTGTCCAACTCCAAAGCCAGCTTTGATTTTTAAGTGAGTTGCGACTACCATTATACTTGAACCCACGAACATGAGATTAAGAGTCTCATGCTCTGCCGACTGAACTAGAAAAGTGTGGCTTCTGCCAATACCTCTGCTGTGAAGCTAGAGTCTCAGGAAGCTGAGGAGGGGGGAGGATTCAGCCGTCAAAGTTGCAACTTTAATCCTAGCTTATTGCTTAGCAAATTAAAGAGTCATGTGGCCAGAAAAAGAGAGATATACAATAAAGACAGATTCAGACCAAAAAAAACCCTCTAAATGGTTTACAATGTGTTTAAAAATATACATAGGCTTGGGAGAGAAGAGAAAAAGGATAGAGAAAGTCCTAGAAAAAAAAAGAAATAGAATAGTTAGGCGTGGTAGCACACACCTTTAATTCCAGCACTTGAGAGGCAGATGCAGGTGGATTTCTGTGAGTTCAAGGCCAGTCTGGTCTTCAGAGATCCAGGACAGCCAAAGAAAACAGAGAAAACCTGTCTCAAAAACCCAAAAATTAAAAGTAAATATAAAAATAAAAAAATAGAGTTAAAAAAAGCCACATAAAGATGGAAAATACACAGAGAATCTGGATACTGTATGTTATTGTGTTGTCTTTGAATTGCTTGACTGCTTAGGAGGGAGTAACAGCTGCTAAAAGACATTTAATTATAAATGCTGCTGGATTAACCCAGCCTATATATCTTGAAAATACCTTGATTTCAAAATTTAAATAAAAAGATATGTTACTTTGGAGAGGTTTTGCTTTTGTTTCCACAGGAAATTCTCAATTCCGTGAGTTCATTCTTGGTTAAGAAAAATCAGGTTTGATTAAAGAAGACCTCCTGAAAAATCTTGGATAGGGGCAGATGTACCAAATGATCCAATGTTTCAGAGTACCTCTGTTACAGTTTCCTCTGAGTAATATATCCAGAACAGCTTCAAGACTGCTGGCTGAGATAATCCAGCATCAAAGAATATTCCAGTCACAACTTGACTGTAATCCTCAATTTTCTTTGGGTCCCCATGAGATTATCAGTGCTCCCAATCAGCAGGAAGTAGCCTAGAAAACTACTCCCATATTCTCCCAAAATGGATTCTGGATGTTTGGCTTTGTTTAGAGTGTTGGTTACAAGTTGTTATGGTTAATAGTCAGGAAAAAAAAAGCTAAAGAAAGGAGATTAGATTCATAGTTCTTGTTTTGAAAAGAAAAAAAGGGGAAGTGCTGTGGGAGAATGCTCTTGTACCCTGTAAAGATTTGTCACTTGTATTGGTTTGATAAAACGCTGATTGACCAGTAGCCAGGCAGGAAGTATAGGCAGGGTCACCAGACTAGGAGAATTCTGGGAAAAGGAAAGGCTCAGTCTGCAGTCACCAGCCAGACGCAGAGGAAGCAAGATGAGAACGCCTCACTGATAAAAGGTAGCAAGTCACATGGCTATACATAGACAAGAATTATGGGTTAGTTTAAATTGTAAGAGCTAGTTAATAATAAGCCTGAGCTAATAGGCTAACCAGTTTATCATTAATATAAGTCTCTGTGTGTTTTGTTAGGACTAAACTACTGTGGGACCTGTGTGGGATAGAGAAACTTCCATCTACATACAAATCGATATTTGTGTTTACAGGTCTAGTATAGGTCATAGCAGTCCCTTTGTTAGGCCACTAGGGGAAGTGTGTTCCCTCTGTCCTGGGTGGAGATGGTTGTGGGGATCATCTGTGTTCATTTGGGCTTCAGATAGCAAAGAGTCTGCTACAAACTGAAACAGTCTTGCCTGACTTTGTGCCTTCAGGAGCCGGAAAAACCAGGACAATCTTTGTGCCCATCAAGTGCTCCAAACAGCTGCAACTGGCCCAAGGGTAGTTCCGTTGGATATTTGACTGGTAGTCTTTTGCTCAAAGAAATCGAGGCAGACAGAATCCAATAGAGATAGAATCCAATAGCTGCTAATTAGGAATAAAAATCTCCCCATTCCCCAATATCTTCACTTACTGACAAGAATATAAAGATCAGCAGTACATTCAATAAGAACTTAAAAACCTATCATTAATAAAATTTATTTTTCAAGACAGGGTTTCTATGTGTATCCCTAGCTGTCTTGGAATTTGCTTTGTAAACCAGGCTAGTCTTGAACTCTGAGATCTGCTTGCCTCTGCATCCAGAGTTCTGGGATTAAAGGTATGTGCCACCATGTCCACCTAGTAATAGCATATTTTTTTTTCTCAAGATCGGGTTTCTCTTTAGTTTTGGGGCCTGTCCTGGAACTCACTCTGTAGACCAGTCTGGCCTCAAACTCACAGAGATCTGCCTGCCTTTGCCTCCCAAGTGCTGGGATTAATGGTGTGCGCCACCACTGCCTGGCAAGTAATAGCAATTTTTAAAGAGTTTTTTTTAATAATTCTTAATACCTGTCCAATGCCTCAGGAATAGGGGGATCTTTCTTATCTGTCTCATTTGGAACATGTGTATCTTTAATAACCTTTGGGGGGGGGAACTTACTGCATACTTGGCACACACAGCTCTGGGCCTGTTTACTTTCTGGTAGTAAACAGGGCCCTGTAATTCTTCTTTACTCCATCCATATGTCTTATGGACTGACTCCAGGCATCCCTCAGTGACTGCCTTGGGATGACATATGAACCAGTCAGAGCCAACTATTTTCACTGCCAAAAAAAAAAAAAAAAAAAAGGATGTGTTCTATGAGGAAGGAGCCTAGAGCTACTGACAACCTGTTCTTACTGTTCCTATCTCGGGTAGCAATAGGAAGATCAAGTCTGGATTTTTATTTATTTATTTATTTATTTTTTAGCCTTTGCATACCTGACTCAGTTAAACCGCTGGGCTTTTCTGCTACACAAGAAACTAAACCCCCTGTTTATTTGCCTAAAAGCCATTTTAAGTAGTTTCCTACCCAATGAGACCAGATTAATATTTTTATTTAATACAGCTCTTTGGAGCAAGCACTATTTATGACGTCCATTTTATAATTGAGGGAACTGAAACAAGATACTAAGTAACTTGCCTAAGACCAAGTAGCTACATAGAGGCGGAATTCACTGGAGAGCCGCTTGGGCCCTTAAAGTCATCCTTAGTAGGTCTGCTCTTTGGTGGAGGGGGAGGAGTCACAGAGGAGAGTAGGAAGTCTGAGGTCCACCCCAGGAGGACCTGGTGTTTAAAAGAGGAGTGGAAAGAGGGACTTCAAGCTTGGTCAATGACAAGATCTTGAGTGAGACGAAACTTCATGTGAAATTGACTTGCCCCCGATTGAGGCTGATTCCTAGGTGGTTCCCTCTGGCAGGGAACATCAGAGCCCATTTCTGCGGGGCCACGTCTGCTCTTTGGGTCTCTTTTTAAAATTCAGTTCTGGGGAATTGGACCCAGAGTCTTGGATATGTTAAAAAGTGCTGTTCTGATGAGCTACACCCCTACTCCTTGTTCCTTTGAGGTAGGCTTTCATTGTGTAGCTTAGCCTGGCCTTGGAGTTGGTAGGCAGCCAAGGCTAGCCTTGAACTCTGTAACCCTTCTGACTTGGCCTCCTGAGGCTGGGATCACAAGTGTCTGTCATCACATCCAGTTTCTCTCCTGGCTGAACCTATAGTGACTTGTGCTCAGCATTGGCCTGTTCCAGGTTGAAATCAGCCAAAGTAGGGGCTTTGATGCCACCAAAAGGCTTGTATTCCCTTGGATCCAGTGCTGACCTGGTGTATTACCAATAAAACACGGAAAACTAAATAGGGATACAGAGATGGATTAAACAAATAATTTTCTTTCTTTTTTTGGAGGGTGGTGGTGGAGGGTGGCTTCAAGACAGGGTTTCTCTGTGTAGCCCTGACTGTCCTAGAACTCACTCTGTAGTCCAGGCTGGGCCTTGAATTTAAAGATTTGCCTGCTTCTCCTTTCTGGGTACAGGGATTAAGCAGCAGTTCTCAATCTGTGAGTTGTGACCCCAAAGGGATCACGTATCAGATATTCTGCATATCAGATGTTTACATTATGATTCATAATAGTAGCAAAATCACAGTTATTAAGTAAGTAGCAACTAAATAATCTTATGATCGGGGGGTCACCGCAACATGAGGAAATGCATTAAAGGGTCACAACATTAGGAAGTCTTGAAAACTGGATTAAAGACATATGCCACCACTGCTCCGCTAACAAATAATTTCTAAGCAATTTTTTTTAAAGAAAAAGGTGTAACTTAATATTAACTTCAGCTTTTATTAAAAGTTTGGGGGTTTTATAGGGAAATACACTTTTTAAAGAAGAGCCACTCCAGACCATGGCCCTGGCAGTGAGGGGACGGGTTGGGGGGGATGTCGGTGCTCTTTCCCTTTCACCTTAGGTTCCAGGTTGACGTGGATATCCAACCGAGACCTGGGTGAGGAGAGGCAGCCCAGGAGGAGAGGGGGCTCTCTTTCCTTTCGAAAGGGCCGCTCCTGAGTCTGGGTAAACTGAGGCGGGTGCGCTCTAACAGTGCCGGAAGACCTCGTTGGCTTTGCAGGGCGGGGCAGCGCAGGGCTGGCTCCGTTCCTAGGCAGCTGGGTGGGTGAGGCGTCCTTTTCGCAAAGATAGGGGAGCGCAGGTGGCGGTGCCGCCGGCGGCTCCAGGCCGGGTGGCCTCGGGCTCCCCGCCCCCGGTGGGCGGGCCCGGGGCGGAGCGCACAGGCGGGGTGGGCCGGGGACGCGAGGCGGAGCGGGGCCCCCGCACAGGCCGCCGCGGCTGGCTCGGCCCTACGGTCCCGGCGGCGGCTGCAGGAGGAAGCCCGGCGGCTGCGGAGGAGGGGAGGCGGAGAGGCCGAGGCCGCTCGCGAAGACGCTCCCCGGCTCCGCAGGGAAAGGTACGGCGCGGCCTCCCCGGCCCGGGCGCAGGCAGCCACGGCGCCGCGCAGGCGAGGGGCTCCCCACAGAGGCCGGCGGTGGGCGGTGGGCAGAGGCGGCTGTCCCGGGCGGTCGCGACCCCGTGGGCCGGGCCGCATCCCCGGGGCGCCCCGCAGGGCGGCGCAGACAAAGCCGGCTGGACACTCGAGCTGCCCGGAGGGTGCGCGCTAGGGAGTGGAGGGAGCGCAGCTCGCGCCGGCAACCGGGGCCCGGCGTCCGCGGGTCTTTTTGGGACAGCGTGAGGAATGGGGAGCAGCTCTCCCGAGGGCCGCCCGGGGGACTGGCAGTCTACCCCAGGCTTGGCGGGAGCCAGGCTCCCGAAGGGTAGGGCGAGTTGGAGCAGTCGCTTCGCCGGGAAGGGGTGCGGAGGCCGGCTGTCGGCCTGGGGGTGGCGCGGCTGTGGAGCAGGTGAGCGGTCCACGGACCTCTCGGATCTTGCACCAGGAGCAAGCACCGCACAGTGACTGGCCCTTCTTCCAGCCGTGCCCACAGGTTGTTGGAGGAACCTACTGGTAGTGGCACAGCACGGTCCCGCCTGGGGTCCACTTGGCCGAGCTTAGGGGAGAAACAGCGGGTGCTGAGTGGAGGTCCGCGGAGCTGTGGGTGTATGGAGGGTCAAGAAGGTGTGTAAATGGCCTTCGTATTTGTGTTCTGTTACCTCTTACAGAGGAAGGACTATTAACAGGGCCTGAAGGATCATGCTTCCTCGTAGGCTCCTGGGCCCTGTGACCATCCCCTTATGTGTCCCTAGGGTTTCTTACCCAGCAGGTTGTGAGAACAGGCTTAAGTCCTCCCTCTCATTCCACAGTCTCCCCTTTGGGCCTTGAACTTCACCCCCTTGAAGCCCAGGAACCAATTCCAATTCCAATGTATATTCCTCCAAAGTTCCATCCTTAGCAGTGCCCCTAAGAGGCACCCAGGGTCTCCAGTGACTGGTCACTCTGGCAGGCATTGTCCACCTTGCAGGTCTCCTAAAAGCTCTGTCCCGGAGTTATATTCTTCCCCGGGCTCTCTGGTTCCTCCCTCCTGCCTGTCTGTCTTAGCCTGAATGTTGGAGGCTCCAGCGTTCTGTTCTCAGCACTGCTTTTCCTGACTCCCTTCTCAGCATCCCCTGTTCACTTTCTACCCCAGTTTTCATTCTTTCTTATGATAAAAACTCTATTAATTTATGAATACAATAATCTTTTTTTATTTATTTTACGTCTATTCGTATTTGCCTGCATCTATGCCTGTGTGAGGGTGTCTGATCCCCTTGAACTGGAGTTACAGACAGTTGTGAGCTGCCATGTGGGTTCTGGGAACTGAACCCCAGGTCCTCTGGAAGAACAGCCAGTGCTCTTAACCGCTGAGCCGTCTCTCCAGTCCTGAACACAAAGATCTTAAGTGTTTCATGCTCATGACTTTGAATAGCAGATTTTTGTCTCTGACTCCAGCTGGGTCTCCCCACTCTTTCTGATTGTTTATCATGTCCTGGTTGACAGAAAACTAATGTGGGTGAAGCAGGCTCCTGACAAAACTGGGGACCGGAGCCTCTCAGGTCCTGCCATCTGAAAATGGCTTGTAGTCTACCCATCTTTTAGGACAGGAAGCCTGGACTTCTTTCTGCATTCACAGCCAGCCCCAGAGCAAGGCCTTTTGACTCTTCCCACAGGGTCTATCTAGGATCCATTCTCCCTCTGATTCTGTTACTATCACCTCAGGCCACTGCCCCTTGCCAAGCCACTGTTTAACGCTTCCTCAGTACTATAGTTGCCCTCTCCCAGTACCCGTACTTATCTTCTTTGCATCTGTTTTTAGCAGAGCAGCAAGAATAACATAGAACATTTTGATCAGATCATTTGATTCCTTTGATGGCTTATTACACTTGAGTAAAGTTGCAAAGCCTTCCCATGGCCTATCTGACCCTCTGTCATGTAGCCACTGATGACCTCCCAGCCTGATTTGACTCTTGTCATCTTTACAGTCTCCCTGGCAGACAAATTGAGTCACTTCTGTCTTTTCAACACCCTTTGCTTTTCCCTGACCCTGAGACTTTGCTCGTGATGTCTTCCTTGACTGGAAGGTTATTTTTCCAGTGCTTTTTATTGGACATGCTTTGCTTATATTTTTTAGCTCTAAATTTAAGTATACCTTCCCCAGATACCAGCCTAGCCTAGGTAGAAGACCCCTCCTCTACACGTGATTCATATTAGAACTTGCTTTACTTTCTTCATTTTCTATTTAAGGGTTGATAACCCCTTGTTACAGTTGTCTTGACTTTGTTTGGGCTTCTTAAGGGCTAGGACCTTGACTGGTTGGCTCACTGCAGGCCTCCTAAAAGCTCTGTCTGTTGACAAATTGTCCCATTGCTGTATCTAAAGCATCTTGCTTGGTGCCCTCAAGAAATCTTGACCCATAAAGGTGAGGTTGGGCTAGGCAGAAAGACATGGGCATTGCGCAGGAGACTCCTGTAGTCTTCAGTGATCTGAAGAGTTTGTTTTGTTTCCACAAAAGCAGTTGCGCAAATTGCTGCAAGAATGTGAAGCAGCCACTAGGATGTGAAAAGGGGAAGCTGGGATGATATGGGCACCTTGGGGTCACTCCGGTCTATCATGGGGAGACCAGGCATGGGGGGGATCATTGGCGTTTGCAGCCAAATGATTTCCTTTGCTTTCTTGGCTGGAAGTCAAGGTGTACGTGTGTTTGAGAGAGTGGATATGCGGAATGTAGGAAGCAGGGTCTTTAATTCGGGACATGCGGACAGCCTGGGATTTAGTTTAGCCTACTCCCTTGGGCGGCTTCTGCATACTCAAACCTAGGGGCCCAGGGCATTGAGAGGAAGAAGAAGCTGGGGTTGGAGGTGAATCTTTCCATGAACCCTCATCTTGCTGTCCACGGCTTTCCCGTTTGTAGAGAACAATCAATCGAGTGTTGCATCATGGAGTCAATACTTCAGAGTAAAGGGGGAGAGCCAGGGGACCCCTGATATGGAAGGAAGGGGAGCTGAGATCTTGACAGGGAACCCAGGATAAACCTAAAAGTCACCCTGGGAGTCAAGTGCTGGAGTTAGGAGCTAACAGTTCATATGTGGGGTGAGACGAGCATATCTAGGAAATGCCAGGAACTGGCATAGGTGGGAGCAAAGAGAGCATCCTGAGTAGAGGAAATCTGGCCAAGGGCAAATGGGAAGGCAAGGTCCTAGTGTGCTCAGTGGGTGCTAGGTATTGTTTAAGAACTCTTCAGATCGACTCTGATGCTCTTAGCCACTTTTCTTCCATTTTGTTGAGGGCAGACTGGAGGTACAGTACTACAGCTAATAGTGGCAGAATGAAGTCTGGCTCTGGAATCCAGGCCCCTTCTCCCTTGCCTCTGATTTGGGCCAGTGGAGGGCTTCTTAACGAACAAGGGTGTTTCCTGCCTTGCAGGGGTACCTGGTCCCCTTTAAAGCTGGAGCCCTTGCTTGGGGTGGGCTGCCAAGATTTTCTGCTTCTGGCCCCACTTCCTCTTCTAGGATGAAATCTGACCCAGGTCAGGTAATTGGGGTTCAAGCACACTGACATCAGGGTTCTAGGGTGGGGGCGACTTGTGCTTCTAGTCTAAACACTAGTTAGAATGTCACATCTTGCTTCATGTCCCTGTCACTGCTTCTTTGAATTCCCCTCCCTGGAGAGGCCAAAGCTCAGTGGGGCTCCACAGACAAGCTTGCCTCTTCATGATTCTGCGGAGAACAACAGGGTGGTGCTTGCAGCCCAGCTCTTGGGAGCCCAGCTGGGGTCTTAGGTGGGCCAGGATAGGATGTGAGTACAGAGTTGAGGGACAGAGACGAGGGACTGAAAGGGACTTGGCCTCTCTCTGCCTTTCTGTAAAATGGGATGAGATAGACTTTTTTCTTGGTCCCTGGAGGCAGTAGAGGTTGGCAGTTCTGTGGGGGCTATGTTCTTATGAGGGGCTTTCTAAGGGGTGCCAGTTCTGGGACCCAGGCCAGGGCAGCTGTGCCAGTGAGCCTTTTCCAGGGACACCTCCATGGCCACCTTTAAGGCCCCGACTGGCTGAGGAGAGGCTGCTGGCCACACAGGGATGACATTTATTACAAATTGTGAGTCTCAGAGTTTAGGGGATCTGTTCTTCCACTTGGGCAGACCCTCCATCTCCTCCCAAAAAGAGAAAGTAGAATCATTGGACCTTCTCTTCTGCATTTGGGGGAAACTGAGGCGCACACCAAGCCCATTGCTGTAGTGGTCAGGAGCATCATGCAGGAGGCCTGTCTCTGTCTGCTCCCTACTTTGCGGAGTTGATTTGGAGGCTCATGCAGAGCCCGAGCTGGGCACTGGGTCTCCTTAGATGTCATTGGCCCCTGGAGTCTCTTGTGCCTGCTGTTCAGAGGCAGCGGGGACAAAGGGCGTGGTTCTTCACTGTTCAGGAAATAGAAGGGAGCCAGCCATGCCAGGTGCGCTTTGGAGAAGCTTCCTGGAAGAAGTAGTGCTTCGGTGTCACGAAGCCTGTCGGAGGACTGGTGGCCTTCCCCGGGGTGGTAAAGGAGGTCCAGCTTGGGGAAGTGGGTTGAAGCCAGGGTGCAAAAAGCTTGATTACGCAGCTGCAGAATCTGGACCTTTACCAGGCCCAGGGAACCACTGGAGGTTAAGGGCATGGCTGTCACATGGTTAGAGCTGTGGTTTAAAGCGTGCTCTTCAGACTGGAGCACAGATAGATATGCACCTGTTCAGCGTACCGAAATGCAAGCCAGCCCTGTCTGATTGCGTGGGTCCAGAGTGAGGCCTGGGGATCTGCATTTTCCCCCCTTTCCTTTCTGTCTAGCTTTTCTTTCTTCCTTTCCTCCCTCCCTCTCTTTTCTTTTTCTTCTCCCTCCCTCCTTCCCCCCTCCCTCCCTCCCCTTTCCTTCCTC
>PVIU01006193.1:0-72921 GCA_004026605.1 Ondatra zibethicus | reverse complement strand
TGTGCAGAAAGGAGTGTAGAGATGCTTGTGGGTGGCCTGCTTGGAAGTAGGGCTAGATGAGGGACCTGTGGGCACTTGGGTCTCACATGCTGGCAGCACTGGCCTGATTTCTTAGAGTTCCAAGACCACAGTGGGGTGTCTGGGGTGACTGGGTCTTAACACAGAGTGACATGTAGATGGCAGGCAGGGCACCTTATCTTTGCCTGCAGCCTAGGCTAGTGGAGGAGCCAATCTGGGGTGAGCACCCTTCCTCTAGCCAGGGCGGAGTGAGAGATTGGGGCTGCAGCCGGCTCCAGCTCCAGCACAGCTGTGACACTTCTGACAAGCCGTCTGTCTCCTTCCCTTTGGCCCTGTGGGAGTCTCTGTTGCTGCTGCTGTTGGTCACTTGAGCTGCAGGCTGTGGTCTTCCTCTGCCCTGGTCACCTCCCCAGTGTATTTGGGAGTCAGGGCCTGGGCCGAACCACTACAGGCAAGTGTCTGCTCCCTTTTGCCACCTCAGTTTCCTTGTCTGTAAACAGAGAGGTTCTGTTCCCCCATGGAGTGATGTCACAGGGTTTGTTGGGTGGGGCACTGTGTATTTCCAGAGCAGGAGTTTAATACACCTAAGTTCTAGTTTACCATTAAAAGCTGTGTGCTAATGATGCAGTAGACCGAGTAATTTTTGTGGAAAACTGTCTGGCTTGCCTTGGGCTCTCCCAAGGCTCCTTGCTCTTCTCTTGGAGTCAGTTGAGGTCCCATTGGATGCTGGTACCGCTCTTTGGCCAAAGATGGTGACTGAAGGTGAATGCCACCCCGTGCCCAGAGGGGCTGGAAGGGCTAGAGTTGGCCTGCTTTTAGACTGATCCCTACCAACTCTTCAGAGGAGGGCACAGTCAAGCCTATCTTCCCCACTTTTCAGGCCTTCCTGAGGGGTGAGGGGTACCATTTCTGAAGGACTGCTGTAAGCCTCCTTAGGGATTAGGAGACAAGAGAAGAAATTGGCAGGTCTACTCTGCCCTCCTGTTGGGGGAGGGTCATGCTGTGTTTATGAAAATTGGAGGTCCAGACAAGTTATATAGGAAAGAAAGACGATCTCATGTTTTTAAAGCTGACTTGACTAAGGAAATATGTGTTTTTAAAAATTTCCTAAAATCTTATTGAGCAGGAAAATACCCTTTGAGAATGGCTGATGTGGAAGGATGTTGCTCACTGGAAACCACAAACATGGATGGTGGGTGGGCTCAAAAGTGGTTGGGAGGCAAGGAGGGGGTTGAAGACTAGCTTCTTGAGAGAGGTAGGCTTGGTGGGACAGCCACACTTAGACAGTCGGCGGACACAGAGGGCTTTGCAGAGGGAAGGGTAGGCTAGATGGACCCCAGGCCCAGCGTTAGTTTTGGGTTCTTGTGGTCACTGCTGTCTTCATTGGGTGAATGATTAAGGGACCCAGAAGGACTAATCGATGCCCAGCGCCTGATGCTAGCAGGCGCGGACCTTCTGATTCCGAGAAGGCCTTCTGCAGGCGTCACACTACCCTGCCACTCCCTTCATCTACTCTTCTTCCCACCCTCTCCTTCTCAGGTTACCTGAGCAGGGTTATGATCTCCGGGCAAGAGGCTGAACCTTCTATGACTCAGTTTCTTACTTATGTCATGGGGGCAGTATTACCTTCTTTGAAGGGCTGTGTGACGTGGAGCACCATGTGATTAACAAATGGATGGAAGCCATGTCTCCAGGAAGGACCTAGGGAAGGGCCTGCCCTGGATAAGGGAGACCGGGGTGGAGACCTGCTGGACCAGTGCAGTGCTTAGGAAAAGGAAGAATGGGGGCTAGGGCAGCAGGGACAAGCGGCTTCAGGAGTAGTGGCCAGTGGGGGAGGGGTAAGACATCACAGGCTTGGTCCTGGGGGTCAGAGGATCCCTGTGAGAGAACAGTGGCCAAGCAGGACATGGTGTTAACTGAAGTGGTCAAGGGTTTCAGGTTGGGTTATACAGCGACACCCTATCTCAACACTTAAACCAGACCAAACAAACAAATAGCAAGAACAACAGAACATGAAAAGCAAGAGACCGGTAGGAACCTGTCTTAATTACTTAGGGTCTGGGGGGCCAGGTGGTCAATTGGGACAGTGGTTTAGTGAGAAGCATGGTAGTGTACACAGCGAAGAGGTGAGGTACAGGAACCCCCCAGTATCTGTGCCCCCTTCATGGCTCAGAGTGTGGGAAGTGGTTGGGTTGCTAATGTGACCCCCCTCAGAGTGGGTGTGGTCAGCACAGGACAGGAGGAGGTATTGTTCTGGGGTGCCTGCCCCATACTTCCCTGTGACTGGTAGGGACAGTCTGAGCTCCCCCCTTTCTCTGCACATCTGCAGTATGAAGACTCTTTGTTCAGCAGCTCAGGTGGGGAGACAGGGTGTGGCATCCCAGCAGTCCTAGAGGAGGGGCCAGACTTTGCAGTCTCAGGTGCTGACAAGCTGGCGCTGCAGCCTTGGGCCCACTGTGGAATCTGGGAAGAGGATGCTTCGTGGGGCTCAGCCCAGTCCTATGGCACTATGTGTCACTGTGTCCTTTGCCCCTGCTCTTAAGACAGGCTGGAACCCTGGGCTCTCTGTAAGTCCAGGGTTTGAGGACCAAGGTTAGAGGTTGAAGAAAAGCATTTGCATTTGTGCATAGCTGGGTGGCCTGGTGTGGGGTTTAATACCCTGCCATTCAGTCCTCTGCCTGCTTAGGGAAGGGTGCTAAGGCCAATATGGTTTAAGATCAGGAGAAGCCTCTCTTGGAAGTGAGTTGGGATTTATTAGAAAACAAATCAAAGAATCTAGCCACCCTGCCAGCTATGAGCTAGTTCCTGCCCCACCCCCACCTCCATGGGCTACTGTCTTGTTTCACAGAAAGGGGACACTGGTCAAACCCAGGTTCTGCTCCATCTGGCTTGATGCTCTCTCCACATTCAATAGCCCTCCTCAGAACCTGCACCCAAACCTTCAACTGTGCCCCATCCCTATTCTGCCTGTCTGCTTGCTGTCTTGATCCTGGGGCTAAGGGTGTTGTCCCTAGAAGGCTACTGAAACCCTAGACTCCAGGTCAAATAGACTTTAGAATAAAGCTGGCCAGAGACACTTAGGGTGGCCTGCAGGCAAGCACTCTGAAGAAAGTGTAAAAAGAGCTCCCGTTATTCAGTACACAAGACTCTCATTCTCCTTAACTTTGGCAAATTAACATAAAACCATACATAATGCAAAACTTTGCGAGTTAGACCTGAAGGGTTTGGCGTTTGGAGAGTAACTTTGGGAAGGACCTTGAACATGACCCTGACCGAAAGGGAAGAGTAAGCACTACGCGTTGTGCCTCACAGAATGACTTTACAACATTTCTGGACCTTGGCTCCCACCTCTGTAATAGGGAAGCGCTGCTGTGAGAACTGGACCTTCCGCAGGAAGGTGTCTAGCACTATGCTCTGTGCCTTCAACTGGCTCCACAAAAAGTAGCGACAACAATGGCAGAGTGCTTTGAGGGCCCTTTGACTTCAAAAGCAGGGAGTTCCTGAGTCTCTTTGAACTTAACAAAAAGACTTGAAGGGTATGTCTGTTGCATAAGCTCGGTGTCTTAGCTCCCCAGGTGTTTTATGGGATAAGTCACAGGCCCTGGGCCCAGCTGTGGCCTTTGCTGGGAACACCGTTGGCTTTGCAGACTGCTGGCTTGTGTATGGGTTGTGCTTCCTGCACGGATGGTATGAAGAGCCCTTCAGTGTCCGATCTCCTGCACTGGTTAGCACCCTAAAGTCACCAGGAGGGGGAAGTCTTGGGCTAGTGACGACTAGTGGGGATCATGGATTGCCACTCTTGGAGTTCCCATTTGGCCCGGCAAAGCAACACTATCATATCCCGGGCCCTGTTCATGCAGGAGGAACCAAGGTAAAGGGTTGAGTCTGACAGTGTTAGCTTGGCCAGCCTAAGCTAGCCCTGGGGCAGGGAAGCTAGAGTGGTCTACAGCCTACTATGCTAAGTACCCAGGCCAAGAGGCAGGTAGCCTCCTAGTGATAGTCCAGGTTTTGGCTGTGTAACTGAGGTGAACTGCCAGGCTTTGAGGTGACTCTTCCCGGCCCCAAGTGCCTGGTGTAATGTGTACAGTGTCAGTATATGGAGAGAGTAGGACAGGAGAAGTGCCAAGCCTGAGGCAACCCTTGGGATTGCTGCCCTGAGTGGGGGTGTGAGGGTGAGGGCCTGAGAACTGAGTAAAGATGGAGCACCCTGCTGTGGCCTCCATCTTCTCTCTTCAGTCCTCTTAGCCTGTGTCTTCATCTGCACAATGGTGGCAGGATGCTTGTGAGCATGAAGGACGTAGGGCATGGAAGCTTGGTATAGAATATGAAAATCAATACAGTCTGCCTGCCTGCTCAGGTGTTCATCTGCTGTTGGATTGAGGTGTTCTTTTGTTAGTGTAAATCTTTTTGTGGTCACATACCTCAGTTTTGTAATTTGTGCCATAATGGGGGGGGGACCTTGGAGTGGTAGTTTTGCTAGAAAGGGGTTTATTGAAGACAAGGGCTCCCTCATCTCAACTGCTCCTCAGATCCAGCAGCCCTCAGACAGCTCTGCCGTTGTGAGACTGAAGGGTTTCTTTGCATGCAAGGAGCAGAAGTCTCAAGCTGGGTGAAGTGGAGGCTCTGTGAGTCAGGAGAGAAGATAGGCTTGCTAGAGACCCCCCGCCCCCAGTCTACTGTCAGGCACAGTTGGGCTTTGTGCAGAGTCATGAGGGCCACTGACGGATGAGGGGGAGCTGAGTGGCTGAGCTGTGTTCACAGCCTCAGTTCTTGCAAGTGGTTTTGAAAGAGTCAGCAGAAGCTGCTGACTGTGCTATTCTCCTTTGCCCCAGCGCTGTGGCCAGTGTGTGGGAAGGGAGAGGAAAGACACCCATGAGAAAGCCACCCCTTCCTTCATCTGCCAGCTTACACCTCCCAGGTGCCCATCTTTCGATATCTACCAGTGTAGATCTCTGTTGCATCTGACTCCCGGCATGGTGACTCATATCCGGGGTGGATTGACCTGTGTCTGCAGGTGATGCTGGGCACATTTGCCTCTGCTGTAGGTGGTGCCTAGTCAGTGCAGGTGATGCCCAGGGCAGTTCTGCTGTGTTTAGGGGTGTGTGTGCTAGGGGCTGTGAACTGCAAAAGCTTGGTCATCTCTCGTGATGATCCTGGCAGGAGAACAGAGTCCAGGCTTCACCCCTCAACCTGTTGGATCTGCATCATGGTATTTGGTCTTGGGTAGGTTTTGATCTTTCCCACACTCTAGACCTAACCACGAGGGGTAAAAGGGTCAGCTGGATGAGAAAGAACTGGTCTGGGTTTATCCTAGTAGCATCATGACTAGTCACTGAAGTCACGCTGGCCTGCCTTGCCTTGGCTCCACATCCTGCCTCTTTGTAAGTTCCGGGAGGTCCACACAGCATTCTCACTTCCTCTGAGCCAGTGCCTTCCCTGTCCCCTACCCCAACTTCTTTCTTTGTGGCTCTCGTAAGCTCTGACCTGTCAGGTTCTTAAGGGGCCAGTTTTAGCTTTTCTGTATTCCCACCCAGTAGCACTCATTAAAACCTGCTCAATGAATAAAAGATTTATCCCTACCACCTGGCTCTGGTTCAACATGGGTTTCTCTCCCACTCTGTGTGTGCTGTCCGGTCTCTTCAGATCTTCCCAGCCCAGGCCTAGAATGCCCCTGGGATTTAATAAGAAACTCACCACACCTCACCCACATGCCGTGTGGTCACCCGGACTCCACAGCCACTGGGACATGGCCTGTAGAGACTGTGTGCCTATATGCTGTTGGTATGACTCTCCCTTTGGAGGGTAGGGATGGAGAATGCTGTTCATGGGGCATTCTGTCATCCAGTGGGTGGGCCTGATCTCTCCCTAGGAATAGCACAGGGCTTGTCTATGTGGCTGTCTCTGTTAGGCTTGTGGGTGTGGCTGAAGACCCTGAGGAGAAGGTGGGATGCATCCTCCCCACTCCTGCTTGTAAGTTTGCTTCCTAGTCACCCAGACCCAAATAATCACACAGAAACTGTAATAATTATAGTACTGTTTGGCCAGTGATTTAGGTGTATTCCTAGCTAGCTCTTACATCTTAAATTAGCCCATTTCTTTTAATCAGTATCACCATGAGGCTGTAGCTTATGGGTAAGGTTCCAGAGGCAACTCTCTCCTTTGGCAGCTACATGATGTCTCCTGACTCCTTCTACTCTCTTTTTATATAGCTCTTCCAGCCTGCCTATATTCTGTCCTGCCATAGGCCAGAGCAGCTTCTTTATTAACCAGTGATATTCACAGCATACAGAGGGGGAATCTCACATCACCTGCTGAGATGTTCTATTCCCAACTCTTCAGGCATGGAAGGAAGGTCAGGTGGCTACATCTGGGACCTGGGACTTCAGGGCTCAGCAGGAGACCTTTGGTAGGGTGGACAGGGGTGCCTTAATCTCACGTGGAGAGTTATTCTCATCAGCAGCACCTCTAAGCATCACAATCCAGGACTGGAGCTGACTCCTTCCCAGACTGTATTAGTATCCCCAATCTGGATCTTAGCTGCCTCTCGTACTTTTGAGTTAACCAGCTGTGAGCCTCAGGGAAGCCCTGTCTCTATGATTTGATGCTCTGTCCTCCACAGGGAGTAAATACAGTATAAGGCAAGACTGAATCTTGTAGGAGACAAACTGTAAATTGGTGTAGGAGGTCCTTCTGTATTTGTGTTGCTTTCATTGGTTGAATAAAGAAACTGCCTTAGCCTTTTGATAGGGCAGAACTTAGATAGGCGGGGAAAAGAGAACTGAATGCTGGGAAAAAAGAGGCAGGCAGAGAGAGCCGCCATGGAGTCGCCAGAGTTAGACATGCTGAATCTTTCCCAGTAAGTCATGACCTCGTGGTAAACACAGATTAATAGAAATGGGTTAGATCAAGATGTGAGAGTTGGCCAAGAAGAGGCTAGATATAATGGGCCAGGCAGTAATTTAATGAATACAGTTTCTGTGTGGTTATTTTGGGGGTTAAGCTAGCCAGGCGCTGGGAACATGGCCCACTCGCCTCATTACTACAGAGTGGCACTCCAATGTGGTAAACTGACTCCATGTAAAATCTGAGAGAGCGTCAAAAAAAATACAGAGTTTAAAACAGCTTCTTGCTGTTTGCTGGTGGCTTGGTGCAGCTGCTTTAAGAGAGATTTTCCTGATTCAGCTGTAGTGGAAAAAAAAAGCTGTGGCTGTTTTAAAATGCTGGCTTTCTGCCAGCACAATTTCTGGCTCTGGCAGGAGACAGAGAATTTGGATGGGGTTTTGTGAGTAAAGTGCTACGGCTTGCTTGATGGCAATGTGGACTGCTGTGTGCCTGGAACTGTGCAGGGCTCAGGGGCACCAAATGGCTCTGAGGCAGGAGCGGGCCCGGCCATGCTGAACTGTGCTAATCTCAGGCAGGAACTATCATAATTATCATAATAACAGCACAGTTAAGGTTTAGATTGGGCAGGAAACAGGCGGTACCATATTACCCCTACATGGTGCTACTTAAGTTTTTAAGAAGTGCTTAGCATTTTAAGAAATGCTCCTGGATAGTAAAGAATTACAGATTTACAATAGGACAGATTCAGACATGAAAGACCTTGAAATGGGTCATACATAGTGTTAGATAAGTATACATAGGCTTAAAAGAGAAAAGAAATAAAGAGTATACAGAGTCATAATATAAAGTTAATGCTTTAAAAAAGGGTAAAGTCTTTAAAGAGACAGAGTACAGATAGTTATAGATTAAAAGAAATAAAAAATATAAGCCACGTAAAAATGGAAAATTCACAGAAGTCTGGATTATATGTATTATTGTGTCTTCTTTAAATTTTTTGACTGTGAAGGAGCTAAGTACAGAGAGACGTTTCATTGTGCGGGCTGCTAAGCTAAACCAGCATGGATATTATAAAGGTATTATGACTTCAGAATTTGGGTCTAAGGATATGATGCTTTGGAAAAGAGGTTCTTCTTTTGTTTTCACAGAAGATGAGACCCTGTGGATTGCTTCTAGACCAATGTGGTATGATAGACCACGCCCTCCTGAAAGGTTGCTGTTAACACCCTCAAAAAATTACTTTGCTCAACTGCTGACTGAGAGGAACCTTGCAAACAGAATACACCATGAAAGATCTGATTAACAGTGCCCCCATACAGCATGAAGCAGTTTGGAGAGAAATAACTGCACCCATATTCCCAAATGTTGTTTATAAATGTTCTTTTACATTTAAAGGGGGATATGATATAGACATGAATAATTTGCATTGGTATGGATTTTGCTTTATTGATATAAATTTAAGGTCAATTTTGTTATATGTATATGCATTTCTGATCTTGATTAAGGTATTGTGATTGTATAGTTCATTTAAAAATGAAATGTATAATTAGGAAATATAGGTTGTTAATGGATAATCATCGATAATAGTCAAGCTTGTAGTCATGTTAGTTAGATTTTCTAGATGTGCATAGATATATTTCAGATAGGCATTCTTCATATCTTTCAAAGACTACAGAATATGGCATTTAATGTTTTAATAACTTAGGGCTTTTCATGACAATGAGACATGTCTGCTCCTGGCAGCACCAAGCTACTTCAAGAGAAAAATGGGCATCGAAGAGGCTCCTTATGGAGTTTGTTAGCCATTTAGGCAAGAAACTGCTCTTGCTTGGACTGTTGCATAAACTGGACACGAAGAACCCGCAGAGAGAGGACTGCTGAACTTGCCTAAAGGTGAGATGATCCTTCAGGGTTCCTGATTCATGAAAGAGCCTGTGAGACATTCTGCAGGATACAGAAGAAAGTGACTGAACTGTCTTTAAAATTTCCTGCTTTATGAAAAAGTCTGCTGGATACTATGGGCCTGTAGGCTGAAGATGGATGTCCCAATGGTACAGAAGAACTTTGGGTGACTGTCTAGGCAATGAGATGTATCTGTCATTTCTAGAGTTTTGAAGTTGCTTACTTTTTGTTTATTTAGGTAATATTATATCCTTCTGGAGTCTTTGATGGAGTTGAAGAATGGATAGTTATAATTATAGTTTTCCTTAATGTAAAAGATAAAGTAGATCTAAATATGGTAACTGTAGTTCTTGCTTGATAACTGTTTTGTTATATGTAATTTTACTATGTTAAAGTGAAAGCCTTTCTTTTTTGTTTAAACAGAAAAGGGGAAATGGTGTAGGAGGTTCTTCTGTATTTGTGTTGCTTTCATTGGTTGAATAAAGAGACTGCCTTGGCCTTTTGATAGGGCAGAACTTAGAAAGGCAGGGGAAAGAGAACTGAATGCAGGGAAAAAGGAGGCAGGCAGAGAGAGCTGCCATGGAGTCACCAGAGTCAGACATACTGAATCTTTCCCAGTAAGCCACGACCTCGTGGTAAATACAGATTAATAGAAATGGGTTAGATCAAGATGTGAGAGTTGGCCAAGAAGAGGCTAGATATAATGGGCCAGGCAGTAATTTAATGAATACATTAAACCACATTTCTGTGTGGTTATTTTGGGGGTTAAGCTAGCCAGGCGCTGGGAACGTGGCCCGCTCATCTCATTACTACAGTAAATATAGATTTCATTGAGTATTTCTGAAATAGGACCCAGACTAGAGCAAGTATGATGACTATTGTCACTTCAGAGATGAGAAGAGGCTTTTCAACCTTGTCCATTTAGACCCTAGCCCTGTGTCCTGGGGCCTCTTCTGTAAGAGAAGAGCATCTCCAGAGGCTGCAGAGAAAGGGAGAAGATGTGGATGAGTGTGATGGCAAGGACACTCACGGCTTGAGGTGTGTCCAGGCATGGGCTGCAGCAGACTTTGAAATCTAGGCAGTGACAACCTAAAGGGGACCTTGGCCATGATCTGGCCTCAGCTCTTCAGCTCCCTTCTCTGATACAGCATCAGTTCCTGGAGTCTCTGCATTTGGAGCCTTGGTATGAAATAGATGGCTTTTCAGGTGACCCTAAAATAATACCCTTGCTTGGGCTCCACTCCATGGAGTCTGACTTAAATGAGGTAGTGTGAGTGTAGGTGTTTGTAGACCTCTCCTGGGGAATTGTAATGTTCCTGTCTGTGGGCCTGGTTTCTAGGTCTGCTTTTCAGAACAGAGGGGATGGAGCTCCTGAGTGACGGAGGTGTTAGCTGGGGATCCCCTCCTCCTCAAGGCTTCCTGGATAGGAAACTAGAGATTCATTATCTATTTCTGGGTAATAAGTCACCTCCACACTAGTAGGTTCTAAAGCAGTGGAATCATCACCTGTAGCTCATCTGGGAGTCAGGGCTGGGGATGCAGTTGAACTGGGTGGCTCTGGTTCAGGGTCTCCCAAGAGGCTGCAGCCATCTAAAGGCTGGGGGACTGGAGGATCTGTTTCCATGGTGGGTCATGCCTGTGTGGCCACTGCGTCTTTTATATCCCAGTTTTAGATGTCACATTCTATCATTTCTGCAATATCCTCTTAGCTATAAAGGTCAGCTGAAGAGGAGAGGGCATGGATACCGGATGGGGGCTCATGCACTCTCGCCTGGAAGGTCCAGGCACCAGCAGCAGGTGGGATATGGGCTGACCCTTACTTATCGCCTAACATGCTCTCTCCCTTACACACAACGGGAATGTCTCTATGGAGTGGGTAGCTCTGTCAGGCTTCACATTCCTGCTTTGAAATTACTTCTGTGAGAGGAAGGCCTGTGGCCTTTCCTGGGTGGGCTTGCTTCCTCCAAGCTCCACACACACCTTTTCACCCGGTTCTGCCTTCTCGCTGGTGATTCCCACTGTGTACAGGTGGGGACTGCGGAAGACTAAGGAAACATTGCTGCCATGTGCTCGGCTCTAGGCCTCTGCACGCATTCCCACACAACCCATTTTACTGATGAGGTCACCTGCCTTAAGTTTCTATTGCTGCGATAAAAACTGACCAAAAATTAGCTCGAAGAAGAAAGGGTTGATTTGGCTCACATGTCCTGGTCACAGTCCATGGAAGAAAGCCAGGGCAGGAACTTGGAAAGAACTGAAGTAGAGGACATTGATGAATGCTGCTTTCCTGCTTGCTCCCCATGCTTGCTCAGCCTGCTTTCTTATAGAACCCAGGACCACTGGTCCAGGGATGGGAACACCCATAATGGCCTTGGCCCTCCTCCCCCACATCATTAATTAAGAAAATGCCTTTCAGACTTGCCTATAGGCAATCTGGTGGAGGCATTTTCTCAGGTGAGGTTCCTCTTCACAGATAACTCTAGCTTAAAACCAAAAGCCAATTAACCTGTCTCCCACCTAATACATGGTGGAAATTCAGATTACTGACATTGGAAAGTTGGTGATCACATTCAGAACATACATGAAAACGTGGTGCTAAAGTTACTCTGTAGGGAGGGGACTATTTGTGGTCTTAAGTGTGTGTGCATGTGTGCAAGAGAGAGAGAGAGAGAGAGAGAGAGAGAGAGAGAGAGAGAGAGATTGAGAGAGAGAGATTGAGAGCGCACATGAGCACAGCTAGTCTTCTTACTGGGAGCTAAAAGTGTCTTATGCTATGCAGTGTGGCAGGAAATTGAGTCTGTACCCCTCCCAGCGTACCTCCCACTTCTGCCCACTCCTTCCATGAGGGAGGTGTGTTCATTCTCTGTGTGTGTCCTGCCAGCCAGTGGCTGCCAAAGAGTGCCTGGCTCCCCTCTTCTCTTCTGAAACAGGGTCACAAGAAGCTTTTGGAAGTTGTTCTTTTTAGAACTACATTTTGAGGGAAGAGAGGTGCACAACAAAGGCACAGTGCTGGGAGAGAAGCCAGGGACCAGGAGGAAGCTGGGGCCTCGGTTCTCATCAGGGCTGCTGCCGGCCTGTGAAATAAGGTTTCCCTGTTTCCCTGTTGTGAACTCGGAGTTGCCTAATGCCCATTGAATCTGGGAAGGGTGGTCAGGCAGAGTCAGGGTTGAGGGGCTCAGACCCAGTTGGGCTTGAACTGGGAGTCAAGTTGTGGGTATTTGATTGACACCAAGGTCAAGGTCCTGTTGGGTTGGGGCCAAGGCTGATGGTGCGTGCTCTGCGCTAAGACAAAACTTTGGGTTCCTTTACATGCAGTGGAGCTTTGGGATCTTGGAGTGGGTGACTCCAATCTCTTATAACAGTCCTTTGGGGACCTTCCTTCCTTGACCTTTCTTTGTGAGGTAGCACTTATAGGTGACCACACTTCTCTCCTATTTCGTTCTCCCAGCAGTCCACAAGCAGGCAGGACTATCCCACTTAACAGATAGAGAAGCTTGAAACCAGTAGGTGTCTGCCGGGGCTGAGACACGTGACTCCAGGAGGTGGGAGCATATGTGATATTCTTGGGGTGAGTTCAGGAGTGCTGGTCAAATGGGGCCCAGAGAAAGGCAGGCCCTAGCAAGAAAGTAGGATACAGAGTTGCACTGCCCTGTGCTCACCTCTGCTCCTACTATTCCTTTCCGTTGGCCTGGCCCTTCTGGTTTGGTGGTGCTGCGCAGTATACTCATTGTGGCCTGGGCAAGAAGGCTGGGAGGCTGGGGCAGCCTGCCCTAGACTGGAGGGTGGGAGGAGGCTTGCACAGACACAGAGCCCCTTTGTTTGCCAGCACAGCAAGGCAGCTGGTGTGGGATTTCTGGGAGTTTTTCCCCCCCTTTTTTCTTTTTTTACCTTAGAAGAATAATTGCATTGTCTAGGGGGTCTCAAGACTCCAAATCCCTCTGCATAACTGCCGGGCAGCCCAGAGATGTTCCCCTGGAGCAGCCCAGGCTTCCTTCTCCCTTTCCTCCTGCTAGAAGCTTGGAAAGAGTATCCCTATAGGGAAGGTGAAGCTAGCTACTGCTCCAGACCACTAGTCCTACCTGTTGGGAGAGAGTCATGAAGTCCACAGGGCTGGTTGAGGAGGGTGCAGGTATTCTGTCTCCTGCAGCTGAGGACAGGCACCCTGAGTCCTGGGTAGCCCTGGGTAGATCTCTCATGAGCAAACATCAGGCTTGAGAGAGGGGAAGGATGCTGGTTAGAAGCAATGACCTAGTTTGGAGGGTTTCAGCTGTGGTCCTAGACTCTAACGGAGATGAAGTGAGGAGGGGCTGGCCACCTGGGAGCCTTACTCTTCTGCAGGCAGCAGATGCAGAAATCCAGGCTGCTGAGGTGACTTGAGGAAAGAACAGCAGCTCAGGCACCCTGGGGAGTAACTTGTGTTCAGGGGTCCAGGATGGGTGGAATCTTTTGTGTCTTTGAAAGGTGTGGGAGGTGGTCACTGTGGCTTTGTATTTTCGGCAGTAACCATGGCTAGGGTTAGGGAGCAGTGGCTTGTGAATGAGTGGGAGAGGCAAAGGTGGCCCCAGTGTCGAGGAACAAGAAGGGGTGTCTACACTGGCTGGGCTGCTGACCTGCAGAGTAGTGCTTCTCAGGTGAGCTCACCTGCGGCCATGCTCACCTGCTGGAGAACTACCAGTCCAGCTGGAGTCTGGCCTTGCTCAGCAACAGGGAGGCTGCAGCCGCAGTCCTGAGACACTAGGTGGTAAGAGCTCACTAGAGAGACATTTGTGTTCTGGGAGCAGTTTATTTGCTATTGTACTTAAGAGCCAGCATGTGGAGCCTACAGTCCACAGTCACCCTGGGGAATGATGGCACAGCTCCTAAGTCCCAATGAGGACTGTGCGGACTCGAACCAGAGGCAGCTTCTTTGATGTTGGCAAGGAAAATGTTTCCCTTGAGGCTTTAGATGGCCTGGGGAAGCCCAAGGCTTTGTAGTTAGGGATTCTGTTGTATGTGGAGAGGAGTATCTTGAAGAACGGAGGCCAGCATGGCCTCAGGATGAAGGGCTTTCCCATGTTTAATGTGGAGTAGACACTCAGTGATTTGCTGGATTGTATTCTCTGGTCATGTTCCTGAGGCCTAGCCAGTTAGCCTTTAAATTAGTGGTTCTCAACCTGTGGCTTGTGACCCTCATGGTTGCTGAATGACCCTTTCACAGAAAATACAGATATTTACATTACAATTCATAACAGTAGGAAATTACAGTTATGAATTAGCAACAAAAATAATTTATGGTTGGGGTCACCACGATATGAAGAACTGTATTAAAGCGTCCCAGCATTAGGAAGGGTGAGACCCACTGCTTTAGAGGGTGGAGATTGGGACTGGGTGCAGGTGAGGTTCAAGAGAAGGAGGAAGCTGAAGGGTCCCTGAGAACATTGAGGGCAGAGGCCATAGTGTTTGGACTGTAGGAATGATGGTGGCTTGACCCCGTGGAGAAAGGGGATCTTCCAAGGACACCTACAGTTTGACCCTGAGCTGTTGATGGGATGAGCACAGGAGTTCTGGGCATTTCTGGGAGGGGCTCAGCAGGATTGTGCGGAGGTGGTGTTGGCCCTGGGCAGCAGTGGGCAGCTGTGGCCTGTGGCCAGGGAAGTGGTGTCAGGAGGCAGTGGGGGATTTTCAAGTAGAGCACTTATGCTCTGACTGACACAGTTTCTTGAAGCTTTAGGACTTGGTCTGCTTGGGGACATGGATACTGGGCAGGAAGCCCTAGACCCCCACCCCAATTTACCATGGAGGCCAGAGCAAGAAGGCAAATGTCTATTGTTCTGTGCCTTCCTCAGCTCCCCTCCTCCCTCCTCACCACCTGGCTGAGCCAGCACTTTTTCTTCATTCCTTTATCTGTGGGCAAGTACAGGGTGTTCTGTTTCTCCTGTGCATACAGAACAAGGCAAGAAAGGGACAGGCATGCACCAAGGACCATTTAAACGATTCTTCTTCCTCAATAAGAAGTCTCTCTCTCTCTCTCTCTCTCTCTCTCTCTCTCTCTCTCTCTCTCTCTCTCCCTCCCTCTCTCTCTCTCTCTTCCTTCCCTCTCTCCCAACAAAAACAAAACAAAACAACAACCCTCCCCCCAAAAAATCCCAGAGGGGCAAGTGATAAAAACTGACAGGAAACAACCTTGTGGATGGATGCAGGGTGATAAGGGGGCCATAGTGGACGGTCCTCTGTCTTCTGTGGCTGTGTGTGTGTGGTGCCTCTGACTTCTTGTGGGTAACAAGGGTGGATGAAGCTGGTTTGGGACAAGGCTTATGGAAGACCAGGACTGTGGGGTTAGTTGTGAAGGTTTCCTGTGCGACTTCCATCTGATACCCATGTTCAGGGTCTCTTGAGATTTGGTGTTGGGGGGCTGAGGGTTATTTCTGTAGTCATCTTTAAGATGGCCTGTGCCATTCCAGAATCCTTTCATAATATACCTGCAGCACTTGATCCTTATTCTGTGAGGTCCTTAGATGCTGACAGTCTTGTGATAGCCTTATTTGACAGTCACAGCAGTATAGTGAGGACCAGCCAGCCAAGCCTAGGGGAAGAAAGGTTAGCTAGACTTCTCTGGCATTTAGAGAAGTGTCCTGGGATCCTGTGATAAGCAGGACACACACCGTGGTTTTTTGTCTGTTTGTTTGTTTTTGTTTTTAGATAATGTCTTGCCATATAACCCAGGGTAGCTTGAACCTCATGATCTTCCTGCCTTAGCCTTCACAGTACTGGAATTACAGGTGTGTGTGGCCCCAGTCAGAGTGGGAACTCCAGTTTAATCCCTGTTACACCTGCTCAACCCAGTAGCATTTCAAGATGTGGCTCCACCAGTAAGCTTTACAAACACTGCTGCCATCCCACCCCTTTATTGCAAAAACGAGTCAGTTGGGGTGTCCCTGGGGCAGGGGTGCTGGAAAGGGAAATCCCCACTCTTGTTCCAGAGGCTGGGTTGAGGCACACAGCCCTGTCACGTCTCACCCGATGCCTGAGCACCCTGGCGTCATTACAGCTGACGCAGGCCCTCTGTGGCGCTCCGTGTATTTACTAGCTTGTCACGGCGTCGGTGGTGGCTGGCAGACTTCCGGTGGCATCGCTGCTGACCCGGCCAGCGCGTGCAGTCTGCCACATCCTCACCACTATATTTAGTGCGCAGGAACCTGGGCGAGAGCAGAGGGGAAGGGAGGGAGAGAGTCCAGACAGTCCTGCTTGTCGTGGTCCTTGGAGGGTGGGGACCGAGGAGTAGGGGAAGAGGGCAGGGGAGGAGGAGGCAGGAAAGGCCTGCGCCCACCTACTGGTGACCTCCTCTGGCAAAGCTAGGCTTGCCTCGGAGGGAGTCTCGGCCTCGAGCGCCACCTGCCTGCAGTTTAGGAAACCTGTTCTACACTGCCTTGGCCAGTTTGAGTTTGGGAGTGGGATAGGAGGTGCAGCAAGGGAGGGAGTTTCTTTCTAGGCCCAGGCATCATATGAATGAGTTGGGGAGAAGCTGCTTCTTAGCCTGAGTATATTTAGGAAAAACAGAGCAAAGGAACAAAAGAAAAAAAAACCCAAAAAACACACTTACTTTGCTAAACCTCCAAGTGTTAGAGAACACTGTCCCAAGAAAAATAGAAAGCTCAGATGGAAGTCAGCATATCTTGACATGCTGTGAACCCTCATTCCTTCCTTTTATTCCACTGCAGGAAACTCATTTCTGCCCTTCTCACTCACCTCCCCTCTCCCTTAATCCCTGTTCTCAACAGATTGTTTGCCTCTCCCTGAACTCTGTATAGATGGGGCTTTACAGTAGGTGCTGCTGAGTGTCTGGGCTCTGGCTCAGTCTCATTTCTGTTGAGAGCACCGCAGCTTGGTTCTGTAGTTGCTGAGTATTGTATGGGACGACACACTGCATAGCTCATGCCTTTGGGCTGTTTCTGGATTTGGTCAGTAGGATAAAGCTATAAATTTCTTTGACGTTGTCTGTGTGGTGGGATGTGCCCTGCATCTCTGGTGGGTTCTTAGAGGTGGATTGCTGTGTCTGGGAAAGGTCATGCTTGTTTTATGGGTGTGGGTGACAGGTTTTTATTTGCTTCTTGGTCGTAGCTTTCATCCTCCTGCATTCATTTCTTTGCTGGGTCTTGGTACTATTAAATTCTGTAGCATATGTAATGCAAACCTTAGCCAAGACAACTGGACTCTTTAACTTGCTTGAGTCATGGAATGCAAGGGATAGGGATATGAGCTGAGTATCTCCTACATGGTGGTCCTCAGATACCTCCAAACCATCCTGCTCATTCTGGGACTAGAGGAACAGTGTATTCCAGCCTTGGGCCACCTCCTTTCCCTGCATTACCAGCTGCTCAAAGGCTGGCATCTTTAAGTAAGCTGGCAGAGTATAACTGTCAATTTGATGTCTGGTCTCTGGTGCCATGGATCATCACAGTTCACTGTTTGCTGGGTTCATTGCTTTTTTGTGGTGACTGAGGGGCCGGGTGGATGGGGAAAAGGACCTACCCAGAATAGCAAGGCTTGTTGGACACCAGCACTTTCTGGTGAAGCCTTTGTCTTTTCTACCACATTGCCACCTCACCAAGACTCAGAAGGCCAACAGAAAGGTCAGAAGGAGAACGGCATAAGGGAGTAGAGAATACTAGGGAAGAGCCAGGTGAGAGATGGGGACAGAGCCCAGTGCCATGTGTACAAGTGTCCTGGGCTGGTGTGAGCATTATGGGGACTGTGCAAGTATCCTTTGTATGTGTGAATATCCTGATGTCTGTGTGAGCAGCTTGGGATTGGCACAGCAGCAGCCATGCTGAGTTGAACAGAACTAACGTCAGGGTCAGTCCCCTGACTTTGGCCTTTTTCATCTTCTGTTCTCAGGCCATCTTTGTCTCCACATTAGGACCTGTGGATAGGGAATAGGCAGAGCTTAAGAGATTTGAGGGTGGGCTTGATGGGGTCTACCTTTTGCCTGTTGGTAGGGCCTAACCCATGTCTCCCTGCCTGGCTCTCCTTTCTCTTTGCCCCTTCCTGTCTCCATTTTTGCATTTTTGGGAGGTGTCTCTTCCTGATAAGATCTTGGGGGGGGCAGCTGTGCTGTGACTGTTCCTTGGGTCGGGTAAGCTGACCTCCACACCCCCCCCTGTCGTCACAGGCTCCTAGAAGGTGAGCACGGACGGTATGCAAAGTTGTGAACCCAGTGGCGACAGCGCGGATGACCCTCTCAGTCGCGGCCTGCGGAGAAGGGGACAGCCTCGTGTGGTGGTGATCGGAGCCGGCCTGGCTGGCCTGGCCGCAGCTAGAGCACTTCTCGAGCAGGGCTTCACCGATGTCACTGTGCTCGAGGCTTCCAGACACATTGGGGGCCGCGTGCAGAGCGTGAGACTTGGTAAGCACCGCTCAGGCTTAGCTACCTCTCTGGGCCGTCTTTTGACCCCCAACACCGTGGTCCTGTCTGAAATCTTACTAACTTGGTCTTGGGATAAATGTTTGATCGTGGGTATTTTCCAGGAGCTTCCTTTGCCCCTGGCATCGACATTCCATTTTTAGAGAAAGCTGGCTTGGTACAAGGCTTGGGGTGGACGGTGTTTGTTGGGGAGGACATACCCAGAGTCAAACTATCTGAGGACTGTGGGAACTCATTTCTAGTGTCACAGGAGGGGAGGCTGTATAAGTTCTGATTAGTCATTAGTTTTTAGTATTAATTAGTGTATCATGACTGAAGTCCAGGCAACAGGAACTAAGATTGGTGGAGTGGAAGGGGGTTTTAGGCTTCCTTGTGGGTGATGTGTGGTCTGGGGATTGTCTCAATCCAGGTTGTAAATAATGAGGACCCTGGAGAAAGCAGCCAGATAAAAGACATGACCCTGGGGTAGGGAGGCTTTGTCAGGATTCTAGAGAGTAGGGATAGTTCCTGAAATGGAGCTGGTGATTAGGGCTTCCACAGCCATAGCTGTGTGGGGTGTTGTGGCCAGTGGTGGGTCGAGTGGGTTGGGACTGTGATGATGACCCAGTGAGACCTCATGCTGTGACCTGGAGTATATGAGTGATGTGGAGACTCTAGATTAGTGTGTGTGTTTAGAGGCTAGAGGATGGTATTGGGTGTCTCCCTCAATTGCTTTCTTTTTTTCTCTTTCTTCCTTCCTTCCTTTCTTTTTTTTTTTTTTTTTTTTGAGATAGGGTCTCTGTTTCTCTCTGAACCTGGAACTCAGTTATTCCGCTAGACTGGCTGACTGACCAGCAAGCCCTAAGGGTCCTCCCATTTCTGCCAATTATGGGTGTGCACTACCTTGCCTGGGTTTTTTTGACATGGATTTTGGGGGATCTAACTGAGGTCCTCATGTTTTTGTGGCAAGCACTTTACCAACGGGGTTATCTCCCTAGCTTTGCCTTCTGTTTTGAGACAGGGTTTCATTCTCCCATTCTCTGACTCCCGAGTACTGAAGTAGCAGGTGTGAGCCACCACAGTTGCACCTCTAGAGGATTCTGTCTTTGCCACAGAGCGCCTGTGTGCTTGCTTGCTTGCTTAGATAGGTGGTCAGGCTGAGAACCCACAAACATCAAGGACACCCTCGAGCCTTTTCCCTTCTTGTAGAGCAAGTGAGGATGTAAGTGTCTTCCCTAGAGCCATTCCTGGAAGGCACACAGAAGGTTTTGTTTCCCCTTTTCATGCACAAAGTAGGTTGTCTCTTGGCATGAGGAATGAAAGTGCCACCCAAGGGCTCATGATGCTGGGCCAGCCAGCGAGCCCCAGTGCTTTACTCGCTGTTGATTGGCTGGCTGGCAGCCTCAGGAAAGAGCAGCCCCACTTATGATTCTTGGGGCGTATTCAGAGTCTGATATATACAAACAGAAGATGGGGAGATAGGTGGCCCAGTCCCTGAGACAACTGACAACTGAGCCTGTGCAAGGAAGACATGGGGCGGCAGAATGCTTGATGGGAAGGCTTGCTGGGCAGAGAAGAAGGAGGGCACAGGTGGTGTGGAATGAGGAATGTGAAGGAGATAGGGGAGAGCTTGCTGCACAGGGTGTCTGTGTCGTGTGCAGGTAGGCAGGCCCCAGGGCCCAGTGTGTAGATCGACATGCTTCAGCATGGCATAGTGGTCATGTTCCTGTCAGTAGTGAGAACAGGGACCCTGAGACTCTGAGAACATCACATGCTATGAGGTGAGTGGGCATGGGCTGGCACCTGGTGCCCTTTGGAAGTACAGATGCGGTAGAGATGGAGTGGCAGAGACATCCTCAGTGGAGGCCTTAGTCTGGTCCTCCCAGCTGCTGGCAAACCTTGGCCTGAATTCTCTCCCCACCTCTTCTCACATTTGAGGAACATCTAGAGAAAACAGGAAAGGTGTCTTTTTGCTTCTGACCTGCCCAGTCTCTGTGTGGCTTGGAACTTCCTACTGTGCCAGGGAGAGGGTTCAGTATTTTCCCCATTATCTCTGAACTGCTGACTATTAATTCTCTGGGAAAGGGAGACTACTGTGTTAAGTCATTTCCACTGTGACCCCACCAGGCTCCAACAGTAGCTCTGAACCCATGGTCACACAAGAGAGTCTTGGTGGGTCGCAGAACAAAATGAATAGTCATAAATGTTAGAGGAGTTAGTGGGGGAGGGGAAGAATGGTTGGTACTGCATTGCATATGTGTGCAGAATGGTCTGAAAACAAACTTAACTATTAATAATAGCGATAACAATAACATCCCTCTTCTTCCTCTGCTCCTTTTGGGAGCTCAAACTAGAACAGACACTTCTGTTGCAAGGTCCTAGACTTTCAGCTTGTGGTGGCCTTCAGTCTTCCTACTTACCCTACACCAGGGGCCTGTGCATGCCTGCTCCTTTCAGAGACACAGACTGTCCTTATCTTGTGAGCTGGAACATGAGGTTGTCCTTTTTCTAGCTTTAGGCACATTCATGTCATAGGGCTACTTTTTGTAACTGATGGTTTAATTAGAAACATCCCAAGAAAGGGGAGGCATGCAAATAAGGAGCACATGCCCAGCTCTTGGGGTGAGGGGCAGTGCTGCCATCTTTAGACTGTATCAGAACAAGCTACCTCAGATGAAACAGCTTAAAACGTCTTTTTATTTACTCACAATCTGTGGGATGGAAGTGGGGACAGGTAGGTGGATCTTTTTCAGGCTTTGCTTGATTTCTGGATGCCCAGGGTCAGTTGGTTAGGATCTCTAAGATGGCCTCATTCTCTTGTGTGGTAGGGAGTATGGGCTTTGGTCTAGGCTTATGTTCCTAGCAAGGTGAGCCTGTGTTTCTTCCGTAGTTATCATTTTAGAAGTTGAGGGTAGAGGCCACGAGGCCCTGTGCTGGCTACTTTTGTGTCAGCTTGACACAAGCTGGAGTCATTTTGGAAGAGGGAACCTCAATTTTGAAACTAACCCCTCCCCCACATACCAAATTGGCCTGTGGTGCATCTTCTTGATTGATGATTGATGTGGAAGGGCCCAGTTCACTGTAGGTGATGCCACCGTGAGCCAATGGTCCTGCGTTCTATAAGAAAGCAGGCTGAGCAAGCATGAGGAACAAGCCAGAAAGCAGTATCTTCCATGGCCTCTGCGTCAACTCCTGCCTCCAGGTTCCTGCCCAGTTTGAGTGCCTGTCCTGGCTTTCCTCAGTGATGGACTGTGAGGTGGAGCTGTAGGCTAAAACAAATCCTTTCCTCCCCAGGTTACTTTTAGTCATGGTGTGGTATGACAGCACTAGAAAGGCTAACTTTCTAGTTAGAAAGGAAGGCCTCTTGAGGCCCCTGGAGCTGCAGGGTTTTTTACAGCCACATTCTGCTAATCAGAGCATGTCGCAGCCTAACCCAAATTCAAGCTGTAGACCCTGCCTCTGGGGGGAGGGTTGGAAGGGCGTGCACAGTCATTTTGTCAAGGGCGTGCACACAAGGGTGGGAGAACTTGCTGTGAAGTTGACAGGAAATGGACCATATGGATTTTGAGCCTGGCCTGCAAAAGCAAACACCACCAATAGTTTCTCTGTACTCTTTGGACCATGTTAACCTCTCCGGAAGCTAGGCAGGGAAAGCGGCCTCAGAACTTTGTAACATCTGAAGAAGAAACCAAGGCTCAGGGTCGAGGCAGCTACCTCAGACCTGCTGGTTTGACACAGGGTGAGGAGGGAGGATGGATTCCCAGGCCTCTTACATCTTGGATCCAGGTTGCTCCTCAATAGAATCTCAGGCTCTGCCCTTCCCCCCTCGTCCCCCCTGTGAAAGGATTTCAGGGCTTACATTCTCTGGAGATCTGGTTTGTATTCCTCAGCCCTGGGGAAAATGCTCTAAATCAGAGTTGTCCTCTCTTTTCTGTCCTAGAAGTTTGAGAAGGGGTCGGACTTTAGAGCCAGGGGGTATTAATACTGGCGGATACCCACAGTAGTCCTCTTGAATGTGCGGGAGTCAGGGATCTGGGGTGTTGTATTGTCTTGGGAGGTGACTAGAAGTGTCTGACTGATGGCATGAGGAGATAATGGGATACATCCAGGAGTCCCTGCGGGCAGGAGTCCCTGCTCCCCGCTGGTCACATCATCTGACGTCAGGTGATGGTCCTCTGTATGTAGGCTTTATGTGTTTGTCAGAGCACGCCCCCAAGTCCTTTCCTGCCCTGTTGAGTATTTGTGGGTGGAGGTCCTCTTATGGGAGGAAGGGAAGCAGTCCTGTCCCCCTCTGAAGAAACCTCTGCCCCTCTAAGAGTCTGTTATTGTCACCACCAGGACACGCCACCTTTGAACTGGGAGCCACCTGGATCCATGGGTCCCATGGGAACCCTATCTACCATCTAGCAGAAGCTAATGGCCTTTTGGAAGAGACAACAGATGGGGAGCGCAGCGTGGGCCGCATCAGCCTCTACTCCAAGAATGGCGTGGCCTGCTACCTTACCAACCGTGGCCGCCGGATCCCCAAGGACGTGGTTGAGGAATTCAGCGATTTATACAACGAGGTAAAGGGACAGTTTGGGGATATGACACAAAAGTGCTGGGGTAGGCAAGATACTGATAGATTGTCTCAAAAAGACCTTAAATGTCGTCTGCTAGACTTTGCTAGGTGTTTGGTTGTGATAATTGACACTATGGATATTCAACATTTTTAAAAGCATATCTTAGTTGTTCCTCGTATTTAGCAATAGAACTAATTTTTGTGCATTGATCTCAATTCCCAGATGGTTATTGTTTTAATTCAAATAACATATCTATTAGTATATTAATTAGTATTTTAATAATATTTTTGAAATTATGTGAAGCTAGCATTGTTCAGGAGAACTCTTTGCACTGATGGAAATGTGTGGATCTGCACTATCCAGTGTGGTAGTTCTATACTTGTGGCTCTCAAGTAGTTGAAATGTAGCTGGTGAGACTATGCAGGAACTAATATTAAATTCCTAATTGCTACAGTATCTAGTGGTTGCTATATTGAGAATCCATCCTCAGAGTATTTATTATTCTTATTACATTGGTTAGTATCGCAGTCCAATATTAGAAGTAGCAGTACTGCACATTACTGAAGCATTCATGCTTTAGAAAAGTGTCAGTATTCTTAGTATCTCTCAGTAGTGCTATAAATTGCACTGAACAACTGAGGGAAAGTGCAGGTCTGACTTTCTCATTGTCATGTCATGGCCCAGTCCAGGTCAGCGCATGGACCGCTGAGCACTTATTCACTTGCCAGTCTCTTGCTTGTGGAGGCCCCTGGCCCATGGAGGATGTGCATGCTTTATTTTGTGTGTGTGCACCAACAAGTGACATGACTGCAGCTCCATAGTTCATTTTCATTCACAAAGTGTAGACGACCAATGATCAGATAATAACCTGAGTGCTTCGAAGTGGCCTTCGCTGGCCTACACACTGGTTCTTGGCTATTGTAAGTGCTTTAAGCATGAATACTTATGTTTGTATTTTTTATTTTTTAAAATAGATCCCATACAGCTCAGCATGGCCTTAAACTTGCTATGTAGCCAAGGCTGGCCTTAGAGTCTTGATTCTTTTTTTCCCTACCTTTCGGGTACTGGAGTTACAGATGTGCCACCATGCCTGGCTATGTGGATACCAAGTACTAGGGTTACAGATGTGCCACCATGCCTGGCTGTGTGGATACCAAGTACTAGGGTTACAGATGTGCGCCACCATGCCTGGCTGTGTGGATACCAAGTACTGGGGTTACAGATGTATGCCACCATGCCTGGCTGTGTGGATACCAAGTACTGGAGTTACAGATGTATGCCACCATGCCTGGCTGTGTGGATACCAAGTACTGGGATTACAGATGTGCGCCACCATGCCTGGCTGTGTGGATACCTTCTGAGACTGACTCTCAGTGGTCCTGACTTGTTCTGCTTTCAGTTTGTCAGTTTCACTTCTGAACACCAGGAATGGCAGCTCTGGAAAATAAAATGGATATAGTGGTTGTCAAACTGCCGTGCTGCTTGGGGACTGAAGGAAGAGGGATAGGTCAGGATTTCCTTGTGTGGCTTTTAGTTCGTGGTGGCGACCTTTCTGAACAAAGCCTGTGAAACTGTGCTTAAGGGTGGCTTTACTAGCAACAGTGACTCTGAAGGGCCATTAATGTGTGTACATTTAGATAGTGTGTGTGTATATATATACACGTGTGTGTGTATACATGTGTGTGTGTGTGTGTGTGTGTGTGTGTGTGTGTAGGTCAGAGTCAGAGTTGTTGGGTGTCTTCCTCTATTGCTCTCTACGTTACATTTTGAGACAGAGTCTCTCAGTGAACGTGAAACTCACGGTTTCAGCTGGAACAGCTGGCGGGTGAACCCCCAGGATCTGCCTGGCTCTTACCGCTCAGGGATAGACGCCTGCTGGGGATTTGAACTCGGCTCCTCATGCTTAAGCTCTTTACTCACTGAGCCATCTCCTAGCTCTGTTTTTGTTTTTTTCCTTTCTCAGTGCTGGGGATCGAGCCCAGGGTCTTGCCTGTGATAGGCCCACTTGCAAGTGCTGTCCTACTGAACTATATCCTTAGCCTTAGATGTAGAATATTGAGTCCTTAAGTTATAGGGCCTCTCAGACCCCCGGTTTTCTCATCTGTAAAATGTACATGGCTGTACCTACTACCCAATGTTACAGGGATTGTAATCCCAATGAAAAGAACTTAAGTATTGGTGTAGTGGTCCAAGACCTACCCCACCCTGTACCCTCCTTTTATGTGTGGGAGGATACTGTATCCACATAATAGACTTATACCCTCCTTAGTGATGGAGATGCTACTCCTGAGCTGGACTTTATGGTCTCTGGTGACCATGAGCTGAATATTAGTTACCATGTTGCTTATCTGTTAGGGGAAAACTGAGGGAGGAGAAGGAGAGTCCCCAGCTCAAGTTCTTGGCAGTGATCATGCTGGAGGAGTTTGCTGAGACTCCAGCTACTGCTGGCCATCTAGCGCCTTGTGACTGCAGGCAGGACAAGTTGCACAGTTTCACTCATATTCTTCCCTGTAATTTGTGCTGCAGAGGCATCTTTATGCGCCTGTCTCATGTGGAGGCTTTCTCCCGTGAACAGTGCTGATTGGAGGGAACCCTGCTGTGGCCCCACAGCTTGTGTTAGGGCTGCAGTGCAGAGCAGACCTCTTTCCCATGAATGCATTCTGGCCAAATCCAGATGCTCTTGAAGGAGGGAGCTAACCACTAGTTAGCCTAGCCACGAGGGGTCACAACTGAGAAGCTCGCATTTGCTATAGCCCCAGAAATGACAGCGGGGGTGGAGATTCTGCTGCCCTCCTCCTCATAGCGCTTGGCGTGGTATCTAAGGTTTTCTGCCTTGGCATCTGCCTCCCTTTCCAAGGCCATTCATTTCTTACACTGTTCTCCTTGTTGCTTCTTCACCCCCACGGACCCTTTTCGGGTTTCTTGATGGCCTCACCTCCGTCTTTGAGTGTACAGATCCCTCTGCCTATAGCACTCTCATCTCTCATAGCCAGTGTTGTATCTCCTAATGAGTTAGGGTTGCCTGGGTTGACCTTAACACTTCTGGGTTACTTGTTATCAAGGTCATGTGGAAATCCCCTTAGAGTGTCTCATCAGCTGGAGTATGGGCAGGGCTGAGGACTTCCTTTTCCTTAATCCATCAGGGGTGTGGAGCCCACAAATGCATGTTGAGTGAATGTCGGGGCGTGTCTAGGAGTAGACTTGTTCAGTGGTTGTGGGAGATGGGGGATTATGGGACAGGCTTTTAGGGGAGGCAGAAGGACCCTGTTTCAAGGGACTGATGGTCACCGTGGATAAGGAGTGGGTTGGTGTTTTGGCTGAGAAATGGATGCCAGGTGGTTTCTCTGTCTCTTGGATTGCTGGAGCCTCCAGATATGCTCCCTTCTGTGCTGTTCTCGTCCCTCTAACTTTGTGTACATTAGACGAAATGAAGGGATTCTTACAGATCTGAGTAGTGCAGGGAGATATCTGCAGGGGGTGAGTTTCCTGCAGTTGGTTCTTGGAAAAGGTAACGTGTGCAGACCAAATTCTCCAGGGGAATGTGGGGCCCTTGCAGACATGCACACAGCCCATGAAGAGGCAGCTCCTTCTCCCAGGTTCTACAGGTCCCAGATGTTTGCAGTTTGTTCTAGTAAGGGTCCCTAAGAAAGCTATAGGTCCATTGCACCTCTCTTATAGGCCTGGAGGTGAGGAGCTTGCTGACTAGGGCAGGTGTCCTGCTCAGTTTCACGCAGAAGCCACAGTTGCACCAGGGACACCTGGGAGCAGGTGGCTTTCTAGTTGGGCCCTGTTTGCTGTGGAGGTTGGTAAGAGTGCTCAGTCTCCAGGGGTCTCTCTGGCAGGTCTATAACTTGACCCAGGAGTTCTTCCGGCATGGTAAACCAGTCAATGCTGAGAGTCAGAACAGCGTCGGGGTGTTCACCCGGGAGAAGGTGCGCAATCGCATCAGGGATGACCCTGACGACACAGAGGCCACCAAGCGCCTGAAGCTCGCCATGATCCAGCAGTACCTGAAGGTATCTTTGCTGCGGAGTATAGATGCCAGAGTGATAAAGACCAGTGCTGGGGGAGTCTGGGTCCAAAGGGCCGTGCTGCTCAGAGCTCTTGTTCTCTGGCCTAGCCTTGCCGTCACCTGGCTTCTCTCTGGGTCTTTCCACAGGTAGAAAGCTGTGAGAGCAGTTCTCACAGCATAGATGAGGTGTCCCTGAGTGCCTTTGGAGAATGGACGGAGATCCCTGGCGCCCATCACATCATCCCCTCGGGCTTCATGCGAGTTGTGGAGCTGCTGGCTGAGGGAATTCCCCCACATGTCATTCAGCTGGGGAAACCTGTCCGCTGCATCCACTGGGACCAGGCTTCAGCTCGCCCCCGGGGTCCTGAGATTGAGCCCTGTGGTGAGGGTGACCACAATCACGACACTGGGGAGGGTGGCCAGAGTGGAGAGAGTCCCCAGCAGGGGAGGTGGGACGAGGATGAGCAGTGGCCAGTGGTCGTGGAGTGCGAGGATTGTGAGGTGATCCCAGCGGACCATGTGATTGTGACGGTTTCACTGGGTGTGCTCAAGCGGCAGTACACCAGTTTCTTTAGGCCATGTCTGCCCACGGAGAAGGTGGCTGCCATCCACCGCCTGGGCATCGGTACCACCGACAAGATCTTCCTTGAATTCGAGGAGCCCTTTTGGGGCCCTGAGTGCAACAGCCTGCAGTTTGTGTGGGAGGATGAGGCAGAGAGCTGTACCCTCACCTACCCACCTGAGCTGTGGTACCGCAAGATCTGTGGCTTCGATGTCCTGTACCCACCAGAGCGCTATGGCCACGTGCTGAGTGGCTGGATCTGTGGGGAGGAGGCTCTCGTCATGGAGAAGTGCGATGATGAGGCCGTGGCTGAGATCTGCACAGAGATGTTGCGACAGTTCACAGGTAGGTCCTGTGTCCATGGTGCTCCCTGGGGCCTGGCTGCTTTCTCAACCTCTAGGTCTGTAGCAGGTCTACCCTTTCTAGGTTGTGGTACTGAAGTGGCTGTCCTATTGGGAGAGCCACTGCAGGGAACCATCTTTAGCTTGCCACCTCAGTTGCCGTCACTCCCATTTTGGAGTTTGATTTGAATGACTCAAAGTGATGGCTGTCCCCACTAAGGACTTCATAGTAAAAAGACATGTATCGCCATCACCATGAGCTCGCTATTTCCTGTTGTATAACATCTTGTGCAGAGGTAGACTTGTTTTTCTCTGATAGAGTGATTTTTTTTTTTTGAGACAGGGTTTTATTGTAACACCCAGGCTGGCTATTGTATAGCCCAGGCTAGCCTAGAACTCACTGGGCTGCAGCTGACTGGGCTTTGAATTCAAGATCCTTTCGTCTTGGCCTCCTGAGTGCTGGAACCGCAGTCACAATGCTGTCATACCCATCGCCTTTGGTTGTTTTATTGGTTATTTCCTGCCCGCTATTGCAGGAGAACTTCCCAGGAGCCTGTGATATTAGAAAGAAAGGAAAATATGAGTATCTGAAATTGATCTAAATGCTGCTGGGAATTGATCCTAGGGCCTCATGAGTGCTAACTATGAGATATACGACTGAGGCACCTCCCCACCCCCCAAATACTTTAAAGTAGGAAAACCAAGGCCTTGAGATAAGTAACGTTTGTTTTCTGGGGGTCACCAGGAAGTAATGAGTGGGAATACAGTTGGAGCCCAGTCCCCCTCATTTTTCGCAATCTTTTATGCCCACCTCCTGGCTGCCTGAGCCTTTTGGAGCCAAGGAGGGAGGTAGATTGTCTGTCTTGGAGTACCTTTCATATGTAGTCATTTCTTATGCTCCCTTGTCTTGGCTCTTCTGACTTCCCAACAGGGAACCCCAATATACCAAAACCTCGACGAATCCTGCGCTCAGCCTGGGGCAGCAACCCATACTTCCGAGGTTCCTATTCATACACACAGGTGGGCTCCAGTGGGGCAGATGTGGAGAAGTTGGCCAAGCCCCTACCCTACACAGAGAGCTCCAAGACAGCGGTGAGTGGGCTGTGAATGGTGAGGACAGGCCTTGTAAGGGGTATTTTGCATGTGTCTGGTCCTGGGGAGAAGGCTTGGGGTCGTGTAAGGGTGCCATGGTGAAGTGCGGTGGGGGTGACTCCCATAGTGAAAGAGAAAATGAGTTAACAGACACTTAACATCTGGAATAAAAAATAGAATCACATAGAAAATTAATATTTTCTTGAGCTTCTGAAGCATGAGTCATTGCTCGCTGTGCTAGACAATAAGCCTTCAGCCACAGTTAGATTGAATTAATTAAGTAGGATTTAAATTAGTAAAGTTTTAGTGTCTTGGTTATAATACTTACATTTCAAGTTCGGCAGCCTCATGTGCCTAATATTACCATATTGGGTTATGTAATACAAATGGTCTGTTGGACAGCAGTGCAATATTTCCTTACTATGTTTGAGAGGACAAAATTGGGGTTGTAGCTCAGCCGGTAGAATACTTGCCTGGCGTGTCTGAAGCCCTAGGTACTATCCCTGGCACCTCAGAAACCCTGCATAGTGGTGCATAACCATAATTCTGTAGCACTGGAGAAGTAGAGAGGGAGGATCAGAGATTTGAAGTTATCCTTGGCTACATAGGTCGAGGTGAGTCTGAGATACATAGGCCCTGTCTTAAAGCAAAGTAAAACTTAAGAATACTGCCCTCCCCCAAATTGGGCCAACTGTACTCTAAGAAGATAATAAATCTGAGGCCAGCAAGATGGCTTGTAGGTAAGGGACTTGAGTTCAGTCCCAGGACTCATGGAAAAGATAGAGGAGAGAATTGTTTCTTGCAGGTTGTCCTGATTTCCATTCTTACATGATGGTGCGTGTGCACACACACACACACACACACACACTGTTAAAAACTGAGAGAAATATGCTCCCAGTAGTAAATTCTGTCCACTAAGTGTGCACATACATTAAATGTTAAAATGCAGCAACTATATTTAAGCAATTCTTTGGAGTCACTGATGGTGATTTCTGTCGGCTAAGGTGTGTCTGTCTAGCTGTTCTCAGAGAGGGCATCGTCTGACAAAGGCGATCCCTGGTTGTGATGGAAACAAAGCAAAGGAGAAATAATGAACAACAAGCTGCAGGCTTAGTGGGAGGACCAAACATCGCGAACACCTGGCTGCCATGGTCAGTCACCTTGTGGCCTAAGAGGCCTGCAAGTACAATGGCTCTTATGTCTTCGACTGATAGCAGGAAGAAAAGTACGTGGACCAGAAAGGGGATTTCTTGGAGCTGAGACAGCAGTACATCTGCAGCTTATTGACTAGAATTTAGTTACATGATTACACATTGCTGACAGAGAGGCCGAGCCATGTCATTTTTGTTTTGCATGACTTTGGAACCAGTTCAGAACTAGGACTTGAGCTGGCAGTGGTGGCACACGCCTTTAATCCCAGCACTCAGGAGGTAGAGGCAGGTGGGAGTTCAGGCCAACCAGGCTATATAGTTTGAGACCATGTCTCAAAACAAACAAACAAGTAAGCAAAGAAACATTAACAAAAAGAACCAGGGCTTAACTAAGGAGAGAAGAGAAAGTGGGTGAGTGTGGGAGTGGGCCGCTTGTGTGTGGCCACAACCCATCCCTCTTTCCATTTAACAACCTCCCCGAGCTCCTTATTGGTGGGAACAGCTCACCTGGGAGCTTGTTAGGGGTGCATGCATGCTCTTGGTCTAGACTTGGAAGATTCAACACTGCATTCTTAGAGAAGTTCACATTCGAGTTTGGTGTGCAAGAAGCTGAACCGTCCTTGGACTCACTGAGATACCTGCTTTCTTGAGATTGAGCCTTGGTTAATCCAGAGAACTCACTGTCATCGGTGTGGTGACTTTTCCCTCTGGCTGACTTCCTTTTGCCTGTTTACTCACCCATCATCCTTTAAGAAGCAGTGCCAAGGTCCAGTCCTCCAGGAGGCTTTGTGGGGTTCTCCCAGACATTGAACCTCTTTTCTGGGCTTTTAGCACCTCACCAAACACCTGTCATCACATACGACACTGTTTAGTAACTGGGTTTCGTGTCTGGCTTCCCCACCAGCATGGAAGCTCCACAAAGCAGCAGCCTGGTCACCTTTTCTCATCCAAGTGCCCAGAACAGTCCCTGGACCCTAGTAGGGGCTCCATGAAGGTTTGTTAAATTACCACCTGACTTTGCTGTTTACACTCTTCCAGATTCTAAGTGCTTATACTCATAGTTTAATCTTTACAGCCGGCCTCAGAAGTAGGTGGTATAAATCTGTTTGACTGATAAGAAAATAAAGGCTTAGGAGGGCTATTCTTAAGAGCTAAATGGAGCCTTTGGGACTGTACAGCCAGGACTTCTCACAGCCTTAAGACAGAAGGAACTGAGGCATGGGTGTATGGGGAAAGATTGGGAAGGTGGTGAGGTGGGTGGGTGAGTCTTCATCCTGTGGAAAATACCTGCATCCTGCTTACTTGCGTCTGCCTTGTAAGAATAGGGGTTCCAGGGCAGCCAGGGAGCCCACTGCCTCTGCTGCTTCTCCACCCTCACTTCCACTTCCTCCCACTTAGCCCATGCAGGTGCTGTTCTCCGGTGAGGCCACGCACCGCAAGTACTACTCCACCACCCATGGTGCTCTGCTCTCTGGCCAGCGTGAGGCTGCTCGTCTCATCGAGATGTACCAAGACCTCTTCCAGCAGGGGCCCTGAGGGCGTCCTCACTGCCAGATGCGTTCCTTAAAGAACCACTAACTCGTGACCGCTAGTCTTTTCCCTTGCCCATGTACTCGTAATTGCCTAATTGTCTGTATAATGAAATTTTATCTTTTGTAGTGGACAGTGGGCTGGCTTCAAACCTGGCCCTATAGCTTTTCTTTTTCTCCAGGCTGGGTAATGACCAGGTGCATTTGGCTTCCTGTCCCCCCTCCCCCCATGTTATTGCAAGTGCCTTCAATACTTTGCATTTTGGGATAATAAAAGAAGTGGCCCTTTCCGAGTTCCCAGCCTCTCTCCTCGGTTCAGAGCCTCTCTGTGCACATTCCTTTAATCTCTGCTCACGGTTGGGGCAAGTGTCGTGGCTGTGCTCCTAAAAGGGACGGTGTTCAGGTTTGTTGAGGAGATGCCCCTTTACACTTTCTGTTCCTGCCTGTTCCTTGAGTTTCCCCTGGAATACATACTTCTCCCTGCCCAGTGCCCACTTCCTTAAGATGGGCCTGGTTCTGACCACTTGCCCTTCTGGAAGCTTGGTTGGATGACAGGCCGTGTTCAAAGAAGGTGAATTCTATGGAAGGATAACCCAGTTGTGGCTCCATGCCGGGGTCTGATGAGTTCACTGCTGGCCACAGGGCAGTGAGTCTAAGTCAGGCTTTAAACTAACAATATGTCTTTCGTAACAGAACTCAAACAGTGTAACGTGCGCCCTCCTTTGGTCACTGCCTGCTGCCTTCTCTGTAGCCCAGGTTCCTTTGTCGGAAGCCATCTTTACTTTCTATGAACTTGTGTTGGGAAATTCTAGCTAACTTCCATGGTCCCTGGATTTCTCCACCAGCTACAGTGGATAGACAAAAGCAGCCACTAGACATAAAGTAGGAGGGAAGTAATTAATTACCAGGTGTCAGAGTTGTAAAGAACTTCATGGGGGGAAGGAGGCTCAAATGTTTATTTGGTGACTGCCTGTTGGGGACCTTTAGGGGTGTGTGTGTGGGGGGGGTATGTGTGTGCCAGAGAGAAACAGAGAGAGACACACAAACAGAGAGAGAACATTCAGCATCAGCGCCAATCACATGCTGGCAAGGTAGCAATCATAAACGTTAGACACACCCACTGTTTTTGTTTTTTTAACTTTTATGTGTGTGTGTATGCTGCCTGTATGAGTGTATGTGCACACCTGGTGCCCACAGTCCGGAAGAGGATGTCAGATCTCCTGGCACTGGAGTTACAGATGTTTGCAAGCTACCTACCATGTGGGTGCTGGGGATTGAACCTGAGTCCTCTGGAAGAGAGCAGTAGTGCTTTTAACCTCTAAGCCATCTCTCCAGCCCAGCACATGGTTTCTTGGTACAGTGGATGCCAGCCCTGGTTGGAAAGGATGATTTATTTCTGCAGGTAAGCAAGACTTTAAAGTTAGTGTGCTTGTGTCTCAGGTGGGCAGTGAAGTCTGCCTTCACCATAGCCCAGACCACCTTTCGTGTTGTGCTTGAGAAAATGAGGCTGCCACACCAAAATAATCTGAAGCCGCACCTGAAGTCTGTATGGCAGATTCTACTACGACTGGCCACATGCCTGCCAGCATTTCACTCCTGGTTTCTACCCAAGAGAAATAAAAGTACGGATGCCCACTGAAGCGATGAATTCATAATTGCTAGAGACTGGAAATGGCCAGCGTGTACCCTGACAGAAGAAAGAGTGAACTAGTGTTTGCTATGTGAATACAGCAGATTATTACACAGTGGTAGAATAAAACAAGGCCTATTTGCCACACAGTGGATTAATCTCAACAATACTGAATGAAAGAATGTAGGCACAAGGCTCTACAGTAGGTACTTTGTTTTTATTATAAATTCAAGAACCTGAAAAGCGAATCTACAATATCAGCAGTGAGAGATGGGGATAGTTGCCCGGAGCCGATACATTTATATGTGGGTTAAATGCATCACGTTGTGCACTGAAGATTTCTGTACTTTACGTGTGCCTCAGTTTAAAACAAGCTGTATTTGAAGGTGTCTTTCTTGCCCTCCTAACCCCAAATATGGTCGTGTTGGCCCAGCTTGTTTCTTTCATGCAGCAGAAAGGGCTGACAACATCTTTGAGAGCAGATAAAGGGAGGACTCACACCCCGAATTCACCGCTGCTAAAACAACATGATCAAAGCAGATTATAGAAGGAAGGGTTTAATGGGCTTAAGAGTTCTGGAGGGAAAGAGTGGTTGATGGTGGATGTCTTCAGGAGGCAGCAGACATGGCAGCCGGAGCAGACGCTGAGGGCTCGCATCTTAAACTGCAAGCCAGGAGCAAAGAGAGTGAACGGAGAATGGTGAGTAGCTTTGAAACTTTGAAGCCCAGGTTGGGGGGGCTGGAGAGATGGTCAGCAGCTAAGAGCACTGGCTGCTCTTCCAGAGGACTCCAGTTCAATCTCTAGTGCCTACGTGGTGACTCAAAACCATCTGTAACAACTGCAGTTCTGGGGAACCCAGCACGCTCTTCTGGCTTCTGCAAGTACTGCATGCACACGGTATGTAGACATACATGCAGGCAAAACACTCATAAACAAAACAATTGAAAGAAAAGAAACGTCAAAGCTGGGTCCCAGTGACAGACTTCCCCAGCAAGACATACCTCCCAAGCTCCCCCAAATAGCCCACCAACTGGGAACCAAATGCTTGCGTCTGTAGGGGACATTTCTCATTCAAACTATCACACAGCCCAGGGATGGCTTGGTATAAAGGACTGACCCTGAGCTCAGATAATAGGTTATTGTTGTATAAATTAGGTGTGTTGCTTGTGACCTCCTCATCCTCTATCTGCAGCTGTGTGAGGGAAGCGAGGGTTCATAGCTGAGGAAACCAAAGTTCTCAGAAGGGTAACCCCACAGAAGCCCTTCTGAGAACCTGGGTTTCCTCCGCTATGGACAAGGAACAGAAAAACCCTTCAGAAGGAGACAGACAGACAGCTACCTCTAACAGGAACGTGGGAAACTTACTGCATGCTGACCAAGTTTCTGAAAGCAGAAGTGGCATCCGGGTTCTGCCTAGTGTGTGACACTTGGGTCAACACTCACACCGCTGCTGCCACATGATTTCCATCGCAGAGAGTTCTTTCCTGCAGTCTGTGTCATATCCTGGAGTCTGTGCCCTTAGTTGCATGGCATCTTGTGTCATAGGCACTGGGGACCCCAGAGTTAAAGCTGCCACTTTGTGGGAGTCTCAGACTCATTCCACAGGGGACTGGGATACTCGGCAGTCATTGTCTCTGTCATTACTGCTATGTCACGTCTGAATGACGTTTACTTTTGACTTGATGGCGGCTGCCTAGAGCATAGGGTAGGAGTGAAGTATCTTGGATTGAAGTCTCTGTGTTAGCTTTTGTTGCTGAGACAAACCGCTTGAGATAATTAACTTAAATCAAGGGACCATTTGTCTTTGCCATGGTTTCGGCCTCTGTTGCATTCAGCTCGTAGGTCATGGTAAAAGCGTGTGGTGGAGGACTATCTCATGGTGGCTGGGAAACAAAGGAAGGGGCCAGGGTCCTGCCCTTCCAGAGCATGCCCACAATGATCTGGATCCCTCCCATAAGGCCCTGTCTCTTAAAGGTTACACTGTCTCAGTAGTACCACAGACCAAGTCTTAAGCCATCAACCTTTGGAGGACGGTCTAAATCTAAACTGTAGTAGTAACTGCATTCTGCTTGGATTTCTTGGGATGGGAAAAAGGGACTCTCCGATGTGTAGTATAAGGCAGGCTGCTGGCTAGTTCGCCTGGCTAGTTCACATGTCTAATGCTGGCTAGTTCTGCTGTCTAATTAACTTTTTTTTTCCCTCCAACTTAATGGCAGAGTGGCAGGAGGCTGGATTTTCTCTGGGTCCACCTGTTTATTGAGCCCGTTTCCCATTTGTATAAGGGAAAAGGCAGGAAGTGTCCTACTAGGGTGACCGTGACATTTAACCTCATGCTGTATATTTAATACTAGACAAAGAGGTTGGCCACTGCCCTGTCCCATACAACTGACTGGAGGTAGGTGGATAAAGCCACATCATGTCCCTTTATTCTCGTGCTTGTTGTTGCTGATGATGAACAACACCCACGCCTGCTCTCAAGGAGTGCAAAGTGTTAGACGTTTTATTTTACAGGTTGGGTGTATATGTGATTTGGGCCTGTTGGATTCGAGGTTCGCTCTTCATCACATCCCCCCTACTTTTTGTCTTGTATCTACTACTACCTCTATCCCAGGGTGTGGTGTCACATGGGATCACACAGCTGTCTGTACACCCAGGTCAAGGCCATGTCACCACATTGTCTTCTTGCTTGTGAGTGACTTCAGTGTCCTGTCTAGCTGCATGGGCAGGTAGCTGTCCTTTGCTTATGAGTTTGGGTTGGATTTCTCTTGTGTATGTCCTGACCAGTTGTAAATGGCTCTGGGGTTGGGATTTTACCTCTGCCTTTTGCTTCCCTTGGTCTCTTCTTCTAAAACAAGTCAGCATAATTCAGTCCTGGACCACACCATACAGCGGGAGAAGGGCTGTGCCCGCTCACCAGAATAAAGCCGAGGAAGCAAACTCCACAGACATGTGGTGCTGTTTACACTGTCTCTCCACAGATGTAGCTGGACCCAAGCAGAAATCCCCCCTCATGCATTCACATGTGATCCAGCTACATGCTTCTCCATTTGAGTGAGTGGTACTGCCATCCTTTGACTTCAGGAGAACACCCAAGTCACTATCCACAACTCCCCCCCCAGTCACCACAGGCGAGTCTCATCAATTCTCCTCACACCCTCGCTTTCCTGTATTTCTGTCTTGAATGGCGGCAGCAGTCTGCTAAGTGGTGTTCCTCTGTAACCTCCTTTTTTAGCCCGTTGGCCACGCAGCCAGGATGGCCAGTCCAGCCTCCCTGGTTTCCGGTGGCAGCCCTCACATTGGAGAGCCAGGGTGCTGCTTGCAGGCACCCGTGAGATGTCTCAAGATCCACCTGCTGTGTCCTCCTTCCCTCAGTCCTGGCTGCTCTCTGTCTGGAATTCCATACCCCACCTTGCTGCTTGTAGATTTCTACTCAGACACTTTTGGGGGACACTACCCTGAGCATCCCTTTTCCTGGTTACCCACTCTGTCCCCTCCCTTGGCTTTTTCTTCACAGCTTTTCTTTTCCCTTTTGGTTTCTGGTGTTAGTTTATCTGTGTAGTTGCCTGTCCAGCCCCCACCCCCACTGCCGTGTAAATTCCATGTTCACCGCTGCATATCCGGCGCATCTGGAACAGTGCAGGTTAACAAAGTTTGCAGGATTGGTGAGGGAATGAGGACACCATGCACAAATGATGTCAACCTGGAGACCTCTCCCCAGTGCTGGTGACAGTGCTCTTGGGCCTCCCATGTCTGCTTTTTCTCCGTACTTTCCCACAACTCTGTTCTCTTGGTTGCCTCGGGCAATGGACCAGTAAACGCTGACAAGAGGTCACTTCCTTACCCAAACTGCAAGCTCTCCAGCCTCCCTGGGGAATTCCCTCATGACCAAACGAGAGGGGTGGTGGCCCCACCTCTGCTCTGGTGGCCCTCCACCTGTGTACCCCACGCTCTAATGCAGGCCCCTTTATCCTGACATCTGGGTCCCCTGATGTCCTCCTGCTGCCCTCGTCCTTCACTCCTCTCCACAGGCAAGCGTCACATTCTGTTTTCTCCCCTGGCGCGTCCTCCATCCATCCCCTGTGCCCACACCAGCAGTTGCTAGCTCCCCTGCTCACAGGCAAGCCTGCAGGGGCAGACTAACCTATCCTCTAGAAGAAAGGACAAGCTGTGGACCAAGTCCTGAACTCTGGTGCCACCCTCTGGCCATATGGGAACACAGCGCATGCTGCATTGAGAGAATTTGTATTTGGATTCTCTGAGTTTTTCTGAATTCAAAAGAATGAACCAAACAAGTCATCACTGAACAAATATATATTATTGTAATTGTAGCTCTTCCTACATTGCCATGGACTTTCCATTAACAATAAAAAGAGGCACCGTTGGTCCCTAATGAAGGATTTTCTTTTGTTCAACCATCTTTTTTTTTGTTATTGTTCATTGAGCAGATGTTTAGTTGTTTCGTTTATTATGCCAGATTCTGAGCTGAGAAAGTCTAATTATGCTTCAAGAAGTGCATTGGCAACTGGGTGGTGGTGGCACACACCTTCAATCCCAGCACTCAGGAGGTGGTGTTGTAAGGAGCGCTGTGAGTTTGTTCCCAACTGCTCAGCCACGGAATAATCACACAGAAACTATATTATTTAAATGACTTCTTGGCCCATTAACTCTAGCTTCTTTTTTGGCTAACTCTTACATATTAATTTAACCCATTTCTATTAATCTGTGTATCTCCACAAGGCAGCGGTTTACTGGCAAAGCTCCGAGGTCTGTCCCCAGCAGGGCTACATGGCTTCTCTTCTCACTCTGTCTCCTTTCTCCCAGCATTCAGTTTAGTTTTCCCCTGTCTACCTAAGTTCTGCCCTATCAACAGGCCAAGGCAGTTTCTTTATTCACCAGTGGAATTCACAGCATACAGAGGGGAATCCCACATCACCTCCCCTTTTCTGTTTAAATAAAAAAGACTTTATCTTTTACATAGTAAAATTAAATGTAACAAAACAGGTATTAAGCAATAATTATAGTTACAATATTTATATCTACTTTATCTTTTATCATAACTAAGGAAAACTATATTATTTCTATCTGTTCTTCAACTCCATCAAAGACTCCAGAAAGATACAGTATTACCTAAGTAAACAGGAAGTACATTGTAAACAACTTACAAAACTCTAGAATTGACAGAGACATCTCGCTGCCTGGACAGTCACCCAAACTTCTTCTGTACTGTTGGGGCATCCATCTTCAGCCTGCAGGCCCATAGTATCCAGCAGACTTTTCCATGAAGCAGGAAATTTCAAAGACAGTTCTGCCTATATTGGCAGTTTGTCAGTCACTTTCTTCTGTACCCTGCAGAATATCTTGAAAACTCTTTCATGAAGCAGAAACTCTGAAGGATTGTCTCACCTAGGCAAGTTCAGCAGTCATTTCTCTGGGGTCCTGCATGTCCAGTTCATCAAGCAGTCCAGGCAAGAGCAGTTTCTTGCCTAAATGGCTAGCCAACTCCATAAGGAGCCTCTTTGATGCCCATCATCCTCTTGAAGTAGATTGGTGCTGCCAGGAGCAGATGTGTCTCATTGTCATCAAAAGTTCTAAGTTCTTAAAACATTTAAGATTAACATTAAAACAATTAACATTCAGACCATATTCTGAAGGTCTCTGAAAGATTTGAAGAATACCTATCTAACTGAAATATATCTATATATATCTAGAAAATCTAACATGACTACAAGCTTGACTGTTATAGGTGACTATTAACCTATATTTCTTAAGTATACATTACATTTTTAAATGAACTACACAATCACAAAACCTTAATCAAGAGCAGAAATATACATATAACAAGATTGACTCTAAATTTGCATCAGTAGACCAAGATCCATATCAAAGCAAATCTCTATGGCATATCCCCCTTTATATGTAAACAAACATTTATAAGCAACATTTGGGAATATGGGTGTAGTTTCCTCCAGACTGCTTCCTGCTGTTTATTGGGCAAAGATCCACATCAAGGTGGATCTTCATGGGTTTGAGGCCAGCCTCGGCTACAGAGCAAGTTCCAGGACAGCCAGGCCTACACAGAGAAATCCCATCAGGAGAAAAAAAATATACATTTACTAAATCAATAAGAAGTGTGACTTTAGTTAACTGCTCTAGTGAAGCTAGCTGTCACAGTTGTGTACACAATACTGATAGGAGTTAGTACAAATGACACAAGTGTGAGGAATAAGTATTAGGTATAAATTTATGTGTCCCATTAAATCTGGCTACACCATGGGGACAAAATAAAGTTTCACTAAAAAGTAAACTTATTTACTGAAATGTAGTTGTGGTTAGTTCTTTTTCTGTGACTGTGAGAATACACTGGGCCAAAGGCAGCGTACAGAAGACAGGGTTCACTTTGACTTACAGTTCCAGAGGGAAGAGTCCATCGCCATTTTGGTGGGGAAGGACAGTGGCAGGCAGGCGTGGTACTGGAGCAGGAAGCTGAAGGCTCACATCCTCAACCACAGCTAGAAGTGGAGAGGGCATTGGAGACTCTCAAAGCTGCCTCCAGTGACACACTTCCTCCAAGAGGCCCAACATTTGAAATCTCCCCAAACAGCACCACCAAGTGGGGACTGAGTGTTCAAACATCTGAGCCTCTAGGGGGCGTTCTCATTCGAACTGTTTCAGGAGTCTTTCTGGAATATGCACTGTGACAGCAGTGGAAAGTGTGGAGATGTCACTGGTGGACCGAGGCCAAGACAGCTAGCTCCTCAAAGGCTTCCATGCCCGATTCTAGTTTGTAGTCTCATTTTATACTTTAAAACCACAAGGTGGCGCTGGCAAGCAAGCAAGATTTTATAGACATGGGAAGGCTGTGGGCAGGTTGTTAAGGGCAATGACCCATTGTTTCAGCTATTCCTCCAGATCGTTCTGTTCTAGGTAGCAAGTGAAGTCATGCTTGGCAGATAGGCAGTAGGAGCAGTGCTTTAAGTAAATGACCAGATAAGCCAATCTAATCACTGGGTTTTTCTACCTTATTCTACCTCTACAGGTTGCACTACAATACACAGACCATGAGTGCTATGCTTTAAAAATTTGAACCTCATTGTGTAACATCAAGAAACAAAAGTGTTCTTTGTGTCTCTCCCAGTCATTAACCTTCCCAAGGATGTGTTAGCCAACTCTCCGCTACTGTGACAAAATACCTGGTCAGCTCATAATCAGTAAAGGTTTATCTTGGGTCCTAGTCTAGAATGCTTCCATTCAGGGCCCTGTGGACACATTGCTTGGGGCCTGTGGTGAAGCATTATGGCAGGAAGTATGTGAAAAAGAGAGGGAGGGAGGAGGGGAGAAGGGAGGAAGAGAGAGAGATAGAGTCGGAGACAGAGAGACAGAGCAGAGAGATCGTGCACCTTTGGGGAACATTTTATATCCTAATCAGACCAAAGGGCTGCCATTCTCAAGACACCTGACATGTTAGTTTTAATTTTGCTCATTTCTTAAAAAAAAAGATCATTAAAAAAGATTTTTTAGTTTTATTTGCCCCTTAGTGCCTGTCTGTGAGTAGGAAACCCACTTTGTGTATCCTTTTGCCTGTAGGGTATTCTACATCACTGGACTCAAGTTAGGAACCAGTACAAAGTATACATGTTTTATAGAAATCACTCAGAATACAAATGTGATGAACAGACTACGGGAGTGCACATTGCTGTGCGCCATTCAGGTAAAGAGCTGAAACCAGCCCGGCAAGGCTCTAGTTCCACTCTAGTCCCACACAGCAGCTTCGCAGGGCGGGGCTGGCGGAGGTTCATTTGACTCACACTTTCAGGTCCCAGTTCCTCATTAAAGGAAGTCAGGACGGGAACCCAAAGTGGAAACAATGGAGGAAAGTTGCTTTCTGGCTCTCTCGCTGGCCTCCTCACAGGCTTATGCGTACCTGCTTATACAACCAAGGACCACCTGCCCAGCGATGGTGCTGCCCACAGTGCATCAGTTATATCAACCGGTTAATTAAACTCTATCAGGACATCCCCATGGATCAATCTGTTAGACAATTCAATGAGACTCCCCCGTCCCACCCCGGGGGATGTGTCAAGTTGACAGTTAATTTTACCTACACAACTGCCAAAGCCCATTTCATGAACTTCCATAATGGAATCCCATAAACTGGGTTGCTTATAAGGACAGGAGTGTATTTTGGTGCACAGTTCTCAAGGCTGAGAAGACAGACCAGGTGCCAGGATCTGTTCCGACTCTGGTGCCACCTCGTGTCACTTCAGCTCATGGTAGAAATTTGAAGGGGAGGCAGGTGTGTGAGAGAAGAAGCTCATGAGAGGTGGGCTTGCTTTATAACAACTGCTTATGAGAGCTGGACTCACATAAGAAATGGCCCATTTCCCTGGCCCACTAGGTTCTACCTTTGACGTACAGGACTATCTGTTGAGCCAAACTGCCCACCCTAAGCATCCTGCTGCTTCTCCCAACCAATTGTAGGAAATTCTGCGCTAATCACACACAGCCTTGTGGCTGGGGTCGGGGGCGGGGGAGCTCTCGGGAAGTAAATGGAAATAGATGGAGAAGGAGGGAACTTGGTCTATGCAGTCATGAGGAAGTCATCATCCACTCTGGATGCAGACCTTCAGGGTGGCTGATTTCAGGTCACCACACCAGACCATTACCCTCCATCCACTGCTCTGTAAACCTAATGAACCCAGTGGTTCCCCAGAGTGAATGGTAGAACTGGTTTGTCTTGGGGACCTTAGATGGAGAACGTTATTTACATCTTCCCAGGGAAGGGGTTTTAGCAACAACATCCCAGTAACTCAGTTTTGAGGACATGAGGCTCCAGCTCACGAGTGTTGTTGGTAAACACTCACTAGACTTCTCAAACACAAGCATCTCTCTCTTCCCCAAAGGACCAGACTATGGTTTTTATTTTTTGCTGGTCTTGAAATTTCCATATTTGGAACAACAGTATGTATTATTTTGAGCTTGGCTTCTTTCATTAAGTATAAGTAAATTATGAGAGCATTATAGTCAGCTGTACTGTGTGTGCCTGTAGTTTGTATATTGAAAAGATTGTTTCAGGTATGTGGGCATTTTGCCTGCACATTTGTGTATACACCAAGCCTGCTACCTGCAGAGACCAGAAGAGAGTGTCAGATTCCCTGGAACTGGAAGGTACAGATGGTTGTGAGCTGTCATACGGGCGCTGGGGACAGAAGCTCAGTCCTTTGAAAGAGTAGCCAGTGCTCTTTACCTCCCGAGTCATCTTTTCCCCCAGCCCCAGTTCATACACGTTTGCACGCACTCATTTTCCTTAGGTGATGTTGATTCAGAAGAAACTCAAAGTGATAGAATTGGTGTTACAAAGGAGTCACTAGTAGATTTGCCTCGTAGACATTAAGTCACACAAGTGGAATTTAGCTAAAGAAGCTCTGCCTCCAAAATACCTGAAAGAATAAGTAGTAATATGCTAACCATGTGTCTTAGTGAGGGTGTCTATTGCTGTGAGTAGACACCATGACCAAAGCAACTCTTAGAAAGGAAAGCATTTAAATGGCTCACTTACAGTTCAGAGTCCATTATCATCATGGTGGGACATGACAGCATGCAGGCAGACATGGTGCTGGAGAAGAAGCTCAGGGTTCTTCTGTCTTGACCTCTGGGAAACAGGAAGGGGTCTGAAAGAATGGGTGTGGCTTGAGCATATATGAGACCACCCCCACAGTGACACACTTCCTCCACCAAGGTCATACCTTCTCCAATAAAGCCAAACCTAATAGTGCCTCTTCCTTTGAGCTTATGGGGGCCAATTGCATTCACATTCCACTACTACTACAGTCTACTCTTTGGCCCCCATAAGCTTGTAACAATATCATAATTCAAAATGCGTCTAGTCCAATTTCAAAAGTCCCCATAGTCTATTACAGTCTTACTCCACATTTTAAAGTCCTAAGTTCAAAGTCTCTTCTGAGATTCACAAAATCTCTTAACTGTAACCCCCTAAAAATTCAAAATAAAAAACCATATCACATGCTTCCAACATATATTGTCATAGAATATACATTACCATTCCAAAATGTATGGAAGGGAGCATAGTGAATAAATACAGTACCAAAGCAAGACTGAAAACTAGTTGGGCAAACTCCAGACTCTGCGTCACCATGTCTGATGGCAAAGTGCTCTTCAGATCTCCAGCTCCTTTCAGCTTTGTTGACTGCAACACACTTCTTTCTCTTGGGCTGGTTCCACTCCCTGTTAGCAGCTCTCCTTGTCAGGTATCCCACGGCTCTGGCATCTCCAGCATCTTGGGGTCTCCAAAGCAATACAGGCTTCACCTTCACAGCTTCACACAATGGCCTCTCTAGGCTTCCATTCAGGGACACCGCTGACTCATGCCTGGCCTCAGCAGCTTTCCTTAGTCATGAGGCAAATTCCATAGCCCCTTACTTATATCCTTAACTCCAAAACCACGTGGCCAAAGCTGCCAAGTTCTGCTGCTTACTGGGACTGGAACATGGCCCCCTTATTCAATTACATCTTAGCCGACCTTCTATTTTTGATGGGTTCCTTCACTGCATAAGCTTGGTTGTCCTGAAATTGAATCTGTAGACCAGGCTGGCCTCAAACTCAGAGATCCACCTGCCCCTGCCTTCCCAGTGCTGGGATTAAAGGCGTGCATCATCACACACTGCTTTAAACTTTTCTTTAATTCCTTTTCACAAGTTGGAAACTTAGGTGGGTGGGCTCTTCCTCTGAAGTCATCACTCCCTTTATTCCATTTCTTAATATGTTTATCTCCTTAACACAGGGTTTAGCTCCATTCCACTTTCTGGTGACCCCTTTTCTCCTCAATTGTACATTTTGTATTTTTCATTGCTCAGCTTGCTCCTTTTCATTATAAATCTTTGTAAGGGTGGCCACTAATAACCACAGGACTGAGTCTATACTAGGCTGTTTTGAGATTTCCTCTGCCAGTGGAATTAATCTAAAACTCTTCACTTTAAGCTCAGGTAGACTCTTCAGAAAAGAGCAAAAACAGCCACATTCTTCACCAAAAACTCACAAGAATGACCTCTAGACAATACTAACATTTTTCTCCTCTGAAACTTACTGAGCCAGGCCCCCACAGTTAATCAATCACATTCTGCACCACTGTCTTCCATGCTCCTATTAGTATGGCCAATTAAGCAGAGCTTAAAGCATCCACTGCTTTCCTAACCCAAAATACCAAAGTCTAAATTCCTCCAAAAAAAAAAAAAAGTCAGTTCTATCACAGCAATACCCCAATCCCTGGCAACAATTTCTGTCTTAGTTAGGGTTTCTACTGCTATGAAGAGACACCATGACCACAACAACTCTTATAAAGGAAAACATTTTTAATTGGGGTGACTCATAGTTCAGAGGTTCAGTCCATTATCATCATAGTGGGCATGGTGGCGTGCAGGCAGACATGGTGCTGGAGAAAGAGCTGAGGGTTCTTACATCTTGACTCACAGGCAACAGGAAGTGGTCTGAGACACTGGGTATGGTTTGGGCATGTCTGAGACCTCAAAGTCCACCCCCACAGTGACACACTTCCTCCAACAAGGTCCTACCTACTCCAACAAAGCCACTCCTCCTAGAAGTGCCACTCCCTATGATCCTATTGCGGCCTGTTACGTTCAAACTACCACACCAGGCCTGTTAGAGATAAGTGAAATTTGGGATGGTTACTCATGCTCACCAGGACTGATCATCCATCAGGCTCTGATCCCCATGATAGGTTAGGGTCACAACCATCATCAAGTCCCCTGCACTCTTATCAGGAAAAACATAATTCTGCCAGGTAGCTGTTGTAGGATAATCTTTTTGTATACTGTAAAGAAGTGTCTCTGCCTAAAGCGCCTTCTGATTGGTTTAATAAAGAGCTGGATGGTCAATAGCTAGGCAGGAGAGAATCAGTGGAACTTCCAGAGAAAGAGAGGACTCCAGGGGAATCTAGGTGTGGGGAATTCGCCAGTAGGCTCAGAGCAAGTCAGATGTGCCATACTGAGGAAAGTTAAAAGCCATGTGGCAGAATGCAGATTAATAGAAGAAGGTCAATTTGAGTTATAAGAATTATTTGGGGACAAGTCTACGGTAAAGGCCAAGATTTCATAATTAATAAGAAGTCTCCATGTCATTATTTGAGGGCTGGTGATTCAAAGATGGTTCAACAAGAAAGCTTACTACAGGTGAGTGAATGAAAAAAGACATAAAAAGGAAGGACATGGTTGCTCCCACGTGTGGTGGAAGAGAGGGTTTATTGTAGATCAGAGAAGCTGGGAGTTTGCCCAGTTGGTTTTCGGTCTTGCTTTGGTCCAGCAGCATTTCCTTGTTATGCTTCCTCCTGTGTTTTGGAATGGTAATATGTATCATGTGACATCATATGCTGATGTATATGATCGTTTTGGTTTTATTTTGAGTTTTACAGGTGATTACAGCTAAGAGATTGTCATGTGCCTCAGAAGACTTTGGACTTTGAAATAAGTTTGAGACTGTTATAGATTATAGGGACTTTTGAAGTTGGATTGGATGCATTTTTGTATTATGATGTGTATATGACAAGCCTTTGGAGGCCAGGGAGCAGAATGTGGGGGTGTGAAAGAAAATGGCCCCCAAAGGGAGTGGCACTATTAGGAGATGTGGCCTTGTTGGAGGAAGTGTGTCCCTGCGGGGGTGGGTTTTAAGGTCTCTTCTCAGGCTTTGCTCAGTGTGACAATCAGTTGACTTCCTGTTGCCTACACAATATAGGACACTCAGCTGTTTCTGCAGCACCACGTCTGCCTGCATGCCGCCATGCTCCCTGCCATGATGGAGTAAATCTCTGAACTGTAAGTGAGCCACCACAATTAAATGTTCCCTTTATAAGAGTTGCTGTGATCATGGTGTCTTCACAGCAATAAAAATCCTAACGAAGACAGAGGTCATTAAAATAGACCCTAGTTTAGCAACAGAGATTAGGATGCAGACAAACAGAAAAGATGGCTGAAGACAGGAGGAATGCCCATTTGTAAACCAAGGAGAGAGGTCTTTAGAAGAAAATGACCCAATCAATGAGCTTGGTATTCTGGCATGTGAATTGTAAGTGAATCAGTTTCTGTTGTTTACCTGGCTCGGCCTGTCTATTTATTTATTTATTTATGAAGGCCCTCACAAATGAACCCATGTTTGGCTGTGCAACTTCAGACAAGAGAATAAAGTGGACATGAACATGCACCAACAGTTCTTGCATGTTCTACTTATGCTTCTGCACTTCTGCAGTCACTATGACAACTTGCTTGGGTTAGGCTGGAGGCATTTGGAACAGAGCCAAGTTGATCTAGTCACCCTGGAGACAAGCCAGGCTTGGTCTAGGTCACTGAACAGCCAGCCCCGAGACACATAAACCTAGCCAAGGTCAGAAGAGCCACCTCAACGTGACCAACTGACTACAGAAGCGTGAGCAGTCAGTGTCATTTCTGAAGGACTGAGATCCTGTGTTTGGCTATGACTAAGCATCTCCGTGGTAACAGAAGGCAGTGACATAGTGACAGCCATGCCTGGCCAGCCTCAGAAGAGGGAGGGGGAGTCTCGGGGGAGGGCTGAGGTTGTAGGGTTCTAGTTATTTCCTAGGAGGCTGAGTTGAAAGACTAAGCTAAAGAGGATGCCCAAGAGCCACTGCCAAGAAATCACTGAACAGTCAATAGATTCAAGAGAAGGTTCAGAGAAGCACAAATGTGACCTGATGACTCTTTATCAGGGTCATAGTCACCCTCTGGGTGTCATCTGGCCTCCTCACCTTACTCTCTTCTTGAAGAACATCCTAAAACTTCATCCCTCCTCTCACTCTCCAGCAGATGAAGCAGTGGGAAAACTCTGTTCTTCAAGCCCCGTCTGACCCCAAAATCTACATGCCGACTTGCTAATCCGTTAACTATGAGGTCCTTGTGGAAATAGAAAGTCCCTGGAGGGGATCAGGAGAGTGGCTGATCTTGGTTCGTTTCCTGGTGATTCAGAAAGTCACTTGTGGGTGGCAGGAAGGTGGTTTGATGGTCGAGCAGACTCTTGGAGTTATGGGTAGTAGGTCTGTGGAGTGGAGAGGCATCAAGCCCCTGGTCAGTGGTGCCTTTGATGTATAGGGCTAATTCTGGCAAGGACCCACAAGACTTCCAGTTGGTTCCTATAACATGCAAATGCTTGACTGAAAGTCTATTATTCACAACTGTTTTGAAATTTCCATCCTCATTTTAATTCTTTGTATTTTAAAGGGAAGGGTCTTAGAAAGCACTTCACAGGATGCTACTTTAAGTTGGAAATGTTGTCTTTGATGAAAACTAAATCAAACAAAAAACTTCCCCAAGGGATAAAGGGCTTCTGACAGGGCTGGGGAGGTGTCTGGGGAGGGACCTGTGGGCATGTGTGGCACCTGGAGAGTGGGCCTCATCTCTGGAACACCCTCAGAGCCACCCCTTCACGCCTTGTGCCTGAACTGCCATGCAAAGCCATCCTCATTTCTTAACTGTTACAAATGCCACAGGATATGGCATCCTTGGTGATCTCTGGACATGCCAGGCATCCTAGCAAGTCATGACTTTTGCCACCAGCTGTTTCCTCTGCCTGCTAATGCCTCTTTTCAGTGACTCCTTTGGTTCACTTCCTTAGTGTCTCTAGGCCTTTTCTTGCACATGGCCATCTGCTGAGAACTTCCCCATGTTCTAGGGTGTAAGTCCCCATCCCTACTGCTTCCTGTTACGTTCTCTTGGCTTATTTCTATGCAACCTACCATAGGTTTGGTTTAGTTTATTACATATCCCCTATATGTCATAGAATAAGAATTCCATGGAGGCTGAAGTTTTTGCTTTAATTTCTTCTTGTAAATTGCTTTAAATCTTTTTTTGGATTTATTTTATAGATGAGTGCCGTATCTGCATGCCAGAAGAGGGCAGCACATCCCATTGTAGATGGTTGTGAGCCACTATGTGGTTGCTGGGAATTGAACTCAAGACCTCTGGAAGAGCAGCCAGTGCTCTTAACTGCTGAGTTGAGCCACTCTCCAGCCATTTGTAAACTGTTTTATTATCACCTACGTGGCATATGGTAAGTGCTCAGAAAATATCAAATGCGTGAATTATTCAGTGATCTCACCTTAGGTGTTTGCTGCTGGTTAGAAAATGCTGGCCAGTTAGGGTGTCAGGAGGCACTTAGATCCCTCCTGTGTGGGTGGAATTCACAAAAAATCATAAGCTTGTCCACCAGGGTGACCATGAGATGTTCCCTGAGATCTTAGAAATAAAATGTCTTGTCTTTGGGGCATTCCACTCTGAAATGGACGTCAACACATTGAGCTTAAAGACACAGAACAAGGACAAGAGTTGGGAAGAAAACACAAATCAGACTTAGGAAGGACTTAACATCATCTTCAGACTGGAAAGGGATGAAGAAGGATGCATTTTGGAAGACAGATAGGTATGCATCAAGGAAGATGGAGAGGAATGTAGCATGGAAGCAGGCAGGATATACTAGGAGGTAGCTCACTGGTCCAGGTCCAGAATCTTTGTCTCTGCCTTCAAGTTTACTAAGTTGCTTTCAGGCAATGTTTAGGCTTCATATCAAGTTCCTTCACAGTCATTAGGACACTGAGTTGTGAGATAGTCCTACAAGACTTGTACAAGTTTCCAAAAGGCTGAAGCTTACAAATGTCACTTCCCAGTGAGAGTGGTGAACTGTGACAGGCTAGGTCACCAGACCTGCTTGCCAGACCCTGTTCTGGTCCAGGTTGTTCTACCAGGAAGCAATCAATGGTTCCCTTATGCTATCCTAAGGCTAAATCAGTAGGCTTTTCCTGTAAAGGTCAAGGGAATAAATTTAGGTTTTGTGAATCAAGAGGCAAAGTTGAAGATATTAGATGATAATGTTCACACATTTCCATAAAATATTATTTTGACTCCCTCCCTTTTTAGTTTGTGGGTATGTGGTGGCTTGAATGAAAGTGACCCCCATAGGTTCATAGGGAGTAGCACTAATAGGAGGTGTGGCCTTGTTGGAGTGTGGCCTCTTTGGAGGAAGTGTGTCACTAGGAATGGGCCTTGAGGTTTCAGAAGCTCTAGCCAGACTCAGTGGCTCCCACTCTCTTCCTGCTGCCTGCAGATCCAGATGTAGAACCCTCAGCTACCTCTCCAGCACCATGTCTGCCTGTGTGCCACCATGGTTCTCACCGTGATGATAAAGGACTAAACCTCTGAACTGTAAGCCAGCCCCAATGAAATGTTTTCCTTTCTAAGAGTTGCTGTGCGCATGATTTCTCGGCAATAGAAACCCTAACTAAGACAGCGTACTAAATCAGGTGGAAAGCTGAATTTGGCTGGCAGAATTTTGGGGCTCCCTTGCTAAACTCATCCCACTTACTTTTGCAGTCTTTCATGCAAGAGTCTGGTCACTACGGGCATGTGTGAGATTGTAGGGGAGGTGTGATTCTGGGCCAGTCAATGCTGGAAGACTGGAGGCAGGAGCTCGTTGCAGCTGCAGTTCAGAGCCTCTTGTTCTCAACCTTGAACAACATGCCATCAGTCACAGGGCAGTGAAGAGGACAAACCCTCAATGGAGATCGTGAAGTAGATGGTACAAGCTTGGGGGTTCTAGCAACCCATTTACCCTCTATCTGCTGTCCACTGTAAAGATTTGTCACTCAAATTAGTTTACTGAAACACCGATTGGCTAGTAGCCAGGCAGAAATTATAGGTGGGACAACCAAACTAGGAGAATGATGGGAAGAAGAAGGGCAGAGTCAGGGGAGACACCAGCCAGCCACTGAGCAAGCAAGATGTGTAAAAAATGAGGTAGCAAGCCATGAGCCACATGGCAAAGCATAAATAGAAATATGGGTTGTGTAAGAGTTAGCTAGTAACAAGCCTGAGCCATTGGCCGAGCATTTATAATTCATATTCACTCCCTGAGTTGGCTCTCTGGGACTGAGCGATCGGGACAAGGAACATCCGTCTACACTTGTCAGGTGAGGAAAATAATGCCTTGTATTACACAGGTAGTGACCAGTGTCTTAAATGCTTACCATCTCCTTAGGTGATCCAGTGTGCTAAGAGATGTCAATATTATCAGTATTATCTGCCCTCTCCTCCTGTTTTCTGAGCACCTCCCCTCTCCCACGCTGGGGCGCAGATGGTATTTGTTCTCTGTGACTATTCTTCTCCCATCTGCCTCACCTGCTGTTAGATTTGACCCCAAATTAGTCAATCTGTGAGCTGGCCAGTGACCCATGATCTTTTTGGCTTGGCTCAAAAGATGAGAAGGACCGATCTGATTCATTCGCAGGAACTAATGGATGACACCATGGTTCCGTGGGAAAATGTGCTGCACGAGCCTCGGGACCTGAGTTTGATTCCTGAAGCCCATGTGAGAGATGGAAGGAGAGAACTAACTATAAAGTTATCCTCTGCACACACACACATATATACACCACACACACACATCACACACACCACACGCACATGTACACTACACACACACACCACACATACACACATACGTACACATACACCACACACACACACACATACACACACACACTACACATACCACACATACACACCCAAAAATTCATTTGGTAGAGCTATGTTATGAGAAAGAACTAGGACTCTTCCTCTGGGTCTTGGCAGGGTAGAGAGGAGTGAATAGAAGCACCCTGGTGGGGCCATTTCATTTCGTGGTGAAAGAAAGCTGTGCAAACGGCAGCCCAAGTTTGCATGGCTCCGTTCCCTGGACTCCTTATGCATACACCCTACCCCCTGATATCGGGGATTGGAGCTAGGGCCTTGTGCACGAGAGGCAAGCATTCTGCCACTGCTGCCATTTCACCGAGTGAAGCTCTCATTTCCAGTGCAGTTTTCCTGTGGGTCCCTTCAGGTCAGAGTCATTTTAGAATGGAGGTCTCTGCTCTGGTCAGCATTCTCTTAGTTTCTTTGCTCTTGAGATGCAGGTCTGGATGGGGGAAGGGAGGACAGGAAGCCCAGACTACTGGAGAACGGCACCAAGCACCTCCCACCCTTCCCAGTGCCACCTGCGCCCATGTGGTTCTCTGTGAGCTATTCCAAGCAGAGAGGCCGAGAACTGATTTAGCCTTTTTGAGCATCTGGATTTGTGCTTCTCTGGAGCCACAAGCAGCGAGGCGGGGGGAGGGGGACAACTACAAAAAATTCCTTCTGAGTGGACAGCCGGTGACCATGTAGTCAGTCCCCTGGGGATATAAAAGGATGGGAATAGAATCAAGGTCAAGAGGGCTCTGAGGAGTTGAAACTGTGATACAAGAAAGGCTGATGAAGGTCTCAGACACTCCCCCATGCCCTGTCAGCAACTGGACAGGAGGAACCCAGGGACTGGCTGATGATAGGGTCCTGAAGGGGGAGGGGTCGGTCAGCTGGAAGGCAGGTGGAACATGTGTTACCATAGACGTGAAGGGCAATCTGCTCTTGGGGACATAAGGACTCTCAGTGCACTGGACACAGGCTGGGTGTGAGTGACCTGAGAGGCTGCAGGATGCTTGGGGCTTGTTCAGAGCTGGGAATCTGTGAAGGAGATCTTGGAAAGATGCAAAGCCGAGAAGTTGGGGAGAGTGGATGTGGCTTGGCATGCTCAGGGGATCTGTAGGAAGCAAATGACCTTGTGGGGTGCTTGGGAGGTTGACCATACAACTGGAGCTCAAGACAGTCCCTGGGGGCCATTTATATGTAAGTGGTCATTGAGATGTGGAGTGGATGAGATTATGTGGAGAGCTGAGAAGAGGAATATACCCTGGGGGATGTTTAAGGGCAGCGGAGGAGTCTTTGGAGGAAGGAGGAAAGGAGAAGGGAAGCAGGAACAAACAGGAGTTAGTTCCAGCAGACTGCACGTTGGGGAAGCATGGCTCCAGAGCAGATGCCATTAGCATGGGGCTGAGCCCAGGAAACCAGAGGTCCCTGGAGAGTTGCAAACACACCAGGGGCTGAGGACGGGTGTAGGAAGTAAGGAGAGGTGAGTGGTTAGAAGGCAGCTAGGACCACGGGGTAGGAAGCAGGAAGGAGGCTAAGGATGGGAATGAGGATCTGGACAAACAGCTTGCTTTGGTCTTTGTCACCTCTCATAGGATCATCCCTTCCCTACCTTAGATGCCTTCAGGCCATATCCTCTAAGATCACAGGAGGACAAGGGCCTCATGTCTTGCATGCACTTCAGAGACAGCTTATAGTCAGATGTGTAGGATGGGCTGAAGGACAGAAGCATCCAAGGACTCAAGGAATTGTGCATTCTCCCAGGTTTTCCTGACATCACTTGCTATCTTCGTCCATCCCTCTCGGCTGTGATCCTGTCCTGTCCCAGGAGTGAGGTCAGCGGCCGTGCTGTACTGGCTATGAGAACAAGATCCCTGGAGGCCTCTGATGAAGAGATCTCTCTCTGGGCTCTGCAACCTTCCACAGCCATTCACACTCCATTCCTGCTGTAGGGAGCAGCAGGGTGCCCAGGGGATAGGGTCTGGTCATAAGCTGATCATCATGCTTGGTGCAAACACTGAGTGGGTTGTCAATCCTGTCAGCTTCACTCCCACCGATTGGGTCCCCCAACACCTAAGCTAGTTTTTGAAGCAAACCTGGCTCACCCCCTACCCAGGAGGTCGATGCTCAAGTACTTGATGCTGGGGGCTGCCTACTCACTCATTTCTGACTTGACCCATGGATCCCACCTCTGTGAGAAGATAGCAAAGCCTGTCCCCTAGCTTTAAGGAGGTCAGTAGGCACAAAGGGGGCATTTTTTTTGAGTATGTAGCATATTCCCAGTACCTGCTCTAACTGCTCCTCTATATCTGGGTGCTTAGGGGAGGCCGGTTCTGAAAACTCAGACCCCAGCTCACTTTATAAACCACTTCCTTCTAAGCCCTGCTACCGTTTCCTTTTTAACCTTGTCAGAGTATCATGAAAGGCTTAGCGCTGTGGTGATACTTCAGGCAGACTGCCCCCTTAGCAGAGGACAGCCACCTTCCTGTACATGTTGGCGCCAGTAACCGGCTCTTCCAGTTTCAGGCTTTGTTTAGATAGCTGTCCTCTTAGGGCCCATTGGTCACAGTTATCACACCCACGCAGGCTGGATAAATGTGGTTGATATTTTCTTTTGAGAGACTGAATTGCTTATGATCATGGGATGTATGCCTTATTCAGAGCTAAGGAATATGACTCCTAGGTGTGGGCTTTCTGCACATCCACAGACTTGTCTGCTTGGTTATACATCTTTTCATGCGCTGTCTTACCAGCTGCACTGGTAGCCAATATGTTTCCTGAGGCCCTTGGAGCATCACAGATATATTTAGGGGAGCTGACAAAAAGAAAGTTTGTGCTTATGTGACTTTTAAAAGCCAACAAAGCTCCAAAGTCCTTTAGCCTTGCTAAAAGATCCAAAGGACAGTGACCAAAGGATAGTGACCCCCATGGATGAAGGAGAGAACTCCCAAAATATATTTCTGACCTCTACCCTCCTCCCACCAAACCCTAAAGGGCCGCAACTATCAGAGAGGCAGCTATGATAAAACTAGCAAGGTGAGCATAGACTATCCTGCGGTGGACTAAGGGTTTCAGAAGAGGGAGGCTCTATATGAATCACAGGCCAAAGATGGACAGTTTGCACAGTCTAAACAAAATATAAGTACTCTTACCAATAAATAGGTTTCAAAATGATAAATAAGGCTGGCTCTCCCCTGTCATCAGCCTGGAATCCCAGTGAGAAGTGATCGGCACAGACAGGCACAATGAATTATGTACAGAGTGTAAACAGTAAGGCCCCTGGGGGAAATAGTGAGGGCTCAGCCAGGTGAAGGGTGCATACAAGTTAGGAACGTGGGGAGGAGGCCGTGGGCCTAGGGCGAAAAACAACAGATTTGTACGGCGGGCATCCAATATGCCACCAAAGCTCGCAGTATGGCTGGTCCTATGGTAGGTCCACTGACTTCCTCCGGTGGCAGGAGGAGTAGAAACTGTCCACTGATCTTCTTCCTGGGGGCAGCAGAGCACGAATCTGTACCTCTTCCTCCCCAAGGTGCGTGGCCATACCTAAAGTCTTCTGCCTAGACTTCAGGACCAGCTGCTGACTAAGCAGTTTCTCAGACTGGATGAGAAGGGCGAATTCCGCAGTCTCGCTTCCAGAAGAGCTCTGGGCACCTATGTCCAGCAGGGGGCGCTATAACCTACCGCCTCCAAAGTGATCTGGTCCCAAGTCAGAGTCCTGGATCCAAAGGCAGCATCCCTCAAGGCACCTCACCCCTGGCTTCAGCACACCTCCCAGCCTGGCTCTCGGTCCTTAAATGTCAGTTTCCCGGAGATTGCTGTAGTCGACTGACTCATAGGCAGGGCAGATGACAGCCTCTGCCCCATCTTGAGGAACGCTTAGAGACACTGCCTCCACCTCCGAGCGCAGGGCGCACGGAGCCTCCGCGCGTCGTGTGCCTCCAGAGCGGATCTTGTGGGACAGGCTGGACACCTTCGCGCGCAGCTGGGTCGTGGGTCTCTGCAGCGGCCCGAGCAGCTTCCACTCCCGGAGGGCGGAGGCTGGCTTTCGACGCCCGGAAACCGGAGCCTGCGCCTCGGACGTATCTGCGGAGCCTGGGCCTGGGTGTGCAGTGAGGGCCAGGGGAGCTCCCGGGGGCGCGACTCGCGGGCTGGGGACATAGTCGGGACGCTGATCGCCTGTCGAGGCTCGCCAGTGGTGGCCGTAGACGCGCCAGAGGCGGCGGCGGCGGCGGCGACACTGGCAGCGCAAGAGGCGGAGGAAGGCGCGCTTGAACTCTCGACTGGAGCAGGGGTAGATGAGCGGGTTCACACAGCTGTTGAAGTAGCCCAGCCAGAAGATGACCTTGAAGACGCCCTCTGATGGTTTCAGCTGCGGGAACAGAGAACCTGCAGGGGACAGAGACCCGGGTAGTTAACGGATGTGGGTAGCGGGGAGGTTGACAGCTGCCTACCACTGAAGCTGAGTCATCGGGCAGGAGCTCTCAAGAGGGTCTTTCTCTGTGAACATAGGTGGAGAAAAAAGAATCATCTTCCTGTCTTCTGAGTCCGACCTGATAGCTGTTTGAGCACAGGCAACAAATCCTGTCCAGAGTGAGACCAAACCACGCGCGGCTGCAGTTTCTCCATAGGCAGTCTTCCCTATGGAGCCCGGTTACTGCGATCTATGTGGAGGTCTCCTGTGCACTCCTTCCCCTCTGTCTCCGCAAAGGGCACTCTCTAGAAGACCCCAGCACGTCTTGTTCTTTAAGGCGTTGATGTGGAAGCATAATTCAGCTACAAGTTTCATGGAAAAATATCTTGCCTTTTTTTATATACAAAATGAGTTCATTTGCCATCTTTCGTATGGTGTTTTATGGCACTCTGTCTGTGTTCCCTACTGCCTAAGCACAAAGAGAAAGAAGCCCAGAATTAAGGGGTGAGCAAAGTTTGTCCAGTGCTGGATACTGTGGAGGAGTCACAAAATGTGCTTGCTCTAGGTGACAGTGTGATTGAAGCACAGGGCTGAGTGCAGGCTCAGGAACACCTCCCAACCATCGCAGACTCAACCAAGACCGGGCAAGCATGGAGTCAGCGGCTGTAGCATGAACTCATCGGGACTCCATAATGGAGGGCCTGGGATGAAGGCTCAGCTTTCACTCTGTGGGTAGTTGGGAGCCATGGGTATTTTTAAGCCGGTTAGAGAGAGAGAGAGAGAGAGAGAGAGAGAGAGAGAGAGAGAGAGAGAGCGCTCAGAATTAAGCTTCAAGAGTACACTACCCATGGCTGTAAAATTGCAGGGCAAGTGGTGAGGAAATGCTTCTCGCATGGTTTTGGGTGAGGGAACAGAACACCAGGCAGGCAGGATGGGTGCTAAGACCCCGTGTCCCCTAGGATCCTAAGGAAGCCGCTCTCAGGGAAAGGGGACTGCGTGTAAAGTGCAGTCCCGAGGCTACTTTCTCACCAGCCTCTTCAGCAGCAGCTGGGGCCAGGTGCTTCATTCCAGACACAGAAGGTTAGGAGTGGCGTTCCTTGACAAATTGTGGCGTTTTTTTCCCCCTCTGCCTTTGATTCCTCCAAATAAGGATAGCGTGTCCCCTTCCCAGGGGTGGAGGCACTCTGCCCGCCTCGCTTACCGCCTTGCAGGTCATCTACTAACCACGTGGAGAAACAGTTCCTGATACTGAGAGATGGCCCGCCTTGCAGGTCATCTACTAACCACGTGGAGAAACAGTTCCTGATGCTGAGAGAGGGCGGCGGCGGAAGGAGGCAGGGCAGCACCCATCACGCAGCCCAGCCTCTTACATCTTGGTCGTGCCGTCCTCAGCAGGCTGCTGGGCCAGCCACCGAAGCGCTCCCTTTCTTTTTCTGTGAACCGGAGACAATAATGCTCCTCTGGATGGGATCTCATGCCGATTCATAAATTTCAGGGCTCAGTGCCTAGCAGAATTTTAACTTAAACGTGTTGGACTGGGAGTATAGGTAAGTGCTAGAGAACTCAGGCAATATTGGGGTGCCCCTGCATTCAATCCCAAGGTCTGTAAGCAAATCAATCAGCCAGCCCTCCCTCCCACCCACCCACCCCTGGTATCTGCTTATTCCTCCAGCATTTTCCTGACTTTTCAGAGCGGGCCCCACAGCCCCAGGAAGGGAACCTACCAACTATATCTAGAGAGCTGTCAGAACCAGTAACCGAATACAGTGGTTTTGTGGGTACTGGGGCTTAGTAAGGTTGATTTCCCCTGGGAGAGGGGTCAGACAGTCCCTAGAAAATGCCAGAAGGACCTTACCCTGCAGGAAGATGGCCCTCAAGAACAGGATCCCTCAGTGGCTGCAAAGTCAGGCCAAACGCTGGCAATAACATTCTGACTCAGTTTTCTGTTTAGCCGTGGATGACACATCAGTGGGCTATGCTTTCCAGCGGTTGCTGCCAGCCTGGCTTTTATTCAGATGTGTGGACAACATGACATGTTTTAGTACTGCCCCAGTCTGTACTGCAAACATTGGTGCTTTAATTTATGCACAACTGACTTGTCCAGAGTCTTTCTGGAACCGGGAACTCCTCACACACGAAGGGGCTAGGATTCAAAGGCAGCTTTCCAACCCCAGCAGTTCCCTCTTGCCTCCCTGGAGGTCTGACTTTGAGTTCCTCCAGAGGCAAGCTCTGGGACAGGGTTCAAGTGCAAGTCTTTCGCCTGGGAGGGAAACACCTTGGGTAGGCGCTAATACAGGGGGAAGGGATGCTAGTAAGTCAGTTGCTAATGTGGGGAACCGAGGCTTAACTGCAAAGGGGCTCTGGGGTCTCTCCACTAATGGGGAGGGATGTGGGTCCCTAGCACTCATTCCCATCAGTCTCCAGCAGCTTTCTCCAGCTATTCATTCTCCCATCTTCTGCCTACTTTACGGATGGACTACAAGGGCGGATTGCCATGGAAGCCCCTGGGGAAGCGATGCAGGCAGGCACTCAGGAGTGGGTAAACTGAAAGTTGGAGGGAGATGGGTGGTCCCTCAGCCTCCACCACAACCGGTTCTTACTCTCTTTCTGACCACTGTGTGCTTAGAAAATTCAGGCACCTGTGCTGCAGGTTGCAGATTCCAGGGGCAGCAGGTCTTGGGAGATTTTTCCTATTATGGTCCCGGATGAGGACCACAGAGGCAAGTGAGGACCACACCTCTTCCTACTGGAATGGTGCTCCAGCCTCCACCTCCACTTCTCCCTCTTGTTGTAATGTCCCTTCTCTCCATACTTTCTCTGCAGCTCACGTACCTTGCAAGGATCCCTGGGGTCTGAAGGGGTGTAGGCACGCCCTTCCCTGTTGCACCATTTGTGTGGGATGGAGAACTGTCTAAAGACCCCTGAAAATGGGCACTCGTCAGGGACGATGCTGCAGAGGCATCAGTGGGCAAATCCTTCTTTGCCATTGCCACCCCCCTCTAGTCTGCTTGAGACAGCTGTTGGGCCCCCACCAACTGCTTTGTCTTCTTATCCCTCAGAGCATCAGCTCTGTCACAGGTGCCCTGGAAACTTGATCCTCAATGCATATTGAGATGGAGCAATGTGTAACAGGTGGGGCTTCGTGGAAGGCAGGTGGGCTGTGGTGGGTCCACTCTCACAGATGGATTAGTGCTGTCTGTCTGTGGGAGTGGGCCAGGTCTTGTGAGGATGGACTAGTTCTCACGACAACAGGGTATAAAGCAAGGCCATCTCAGATACCTGTTCCTCTTGTACCTACCCATTCCCCTTCTTGCTTCTCTTCCATGCTGTGATGCTTCCATGTAATCTTCCCAGATACCGATGCTGATATTTGGGTTTCACAGCTACCAGAATTGTGATGCAAATACGCTTCATTTCTTTATAAGATAATTAACCTCAGTTGTTTTGCTATAGTAACACAGTAGAGACTAAAACTATGAAAGACTTGGAGTCTTGGAGCCAGAGGTACTCTCATCTCTAGGGTACCCTCCTCCTTGGCTCTAGTGGGCTTACTCTCCCATCCTGAACACTGTCCTCTGATTTATTGCAGACACAAAGTCCAGCTGGGCAAACCTTAGAAGCTCTTTTTTTCTTTTTCTTAACAAGGAGGCTACTGTGTGTTGCCCTCTACCTCCCTGTGTGCTGTAGCCTCTACCTTTCCATAGGTCCCCAGTGTCACAGCCCTGCTCTAGCATTCTCTGTCTAATGTATGTCCTTGTACGAGCTATGTGACCACTTTACCCCCTGGCTCTGCTCTGCTTGTGATGGGATCCCCACTCTTGCTTTGGGGCTGTTATACATGGCTGTCCCAGATGCTTTTCCTATACACTGGGCAGCAGAGTTACTTACAAATCCCACCCCTCACAACACATCATACTCACTTTGAAGTGCAGTGGGTACCGATACCTGTAGACTCTTCTCTATTGCACCCCACACTATAACTGTTGGTCTCTGCTTCCTTTTGACTGCTGTGGCCCAGCCTACCACCCTTGTCTAATGGCAGGACCTGCCAAAGTGGTATCTCCACACAGCAGCAGGGGGTCCTTGGCAAGCACAAGCCAGAGCTGTTCTATTAGCCCCACACTCTTCCTCTCTTTTTCTTTAGCTATAGTGTGACCATTTGCCAGTGCCTTGGGCTGTTTCTGGTGTCTGTCTCCTTCTCTGCTTAGTAGGCTCTCATGTTGCCAGCATCACAGCCATTTCCTTCACCACCATCCTGTATCCACATTCTTCACCCAGCCAGAATCTGCCCCATGAGCCACAGAGTCACGTCTTGAATATGTGGAGGTCTCTGACCTTGGTTGTGTCCTAGGCTCCAGCTCTTTCTTTCCCCCAGCTCTGTCCTAAGGTCTTCCTTCCCTCCCATCTCTGTCTCCCCAGCTCTGGGATTTCATGTTCACACCCCTGTGTGTCCAGCCCTTTACACAGGTGCTGGGGATCCAAATCGGCCCCTGTGGTTGCATGAGCAGTTGCTGAGCAGTTTTGCCCTTCAAATGATTTTTTTAAAAAGTTAAACTAATCATGTTCGTTCCCTGCTCAACCCCCTCCAGCAGCGTCTGTTTCCTCGAGGTAATGGGGTGGGGGCGGGGATGTATTATGCGCACATACCTCCTCCCTCTCCTACTCTGCTGCAGCCACTGTCTTCCTTGCTGCTTCTCACCTACCCTGGACCGCAGCTTTCCCCCGAGTTTTCTTCCATTACCTCTACAGTAGGGCTGCCCAGACCCTCCACCTAACTGGATGCGTCCAGTCTGCTTACTTCTCACTTAGATCTACTGTGCTGACCACTTTCCAGTCCTGACCACCCTCTCCAGTCCTGCTGGAGTCACTGTTCATCTTCTCTGTCCTCCATCCACCCTGGGCAGTGACTCCAGGACAGGACTTCTGTCTACTTTGCTTGGCCCTGCTGAAGGAGTCTGTCCCACCCCTCTGTCTATGCCTAGCTCCTCCTCCAGCAGGCATGCCCTCCACCTGGCTCCTGGAGCCTGGTACCTCTTTCCTCTCATTTTGCTGAGATGACCGCAGCATCCCTGATAGCCTCCACCTGTCCACCTGTCCCCTCCAGTGTGTACACAGCGGTAGGGATGCTTTTTCTTAAAAATGGTTTCTCTTTCTTTCCTCTATCCCTTCTCAGTGGCATCTCACAGAATTAAGAATATGCTAAAACTCCTATATCACAGGGAGACATAGAACGACCTTTGTCTGCCTTCCTCCGATTTCACATTTAGCCCCAAGCAGGTCCTCCTACTTTGGGCCTCTCTCTAGTTCCTCACCTCTCACCCCTGCTCAGTTTCCATCCATCTGACTTGGCTATACCCACTTGCCTTCCTGAAGGTTTTACCGTTGTTAGCTCCCCGGAAGGCCCATGTGTTGAAGGTGTGATTCCCCAGTCCACGCAGCTACTGGGAGGTGGTGACGTCTAAGCGGGGACTAGCTAGAGGATTTCAGGTCACTGGAAGTGCGGCTTCTCTTCTGCTTCCCAGCCACTCACTGCTTCCATGACATGCTGCCTCACCACATGCCCCTAACAATGGGCCAACCAATCAGACTGCAGCCTTCCCAACAGTGACCCAAAAGAAAGCTTTCTCCTTTTCACTTAGCTACCTCAGATCTGTCACAGAGACCGCACCGACCAACACCCATGTGGTATAAGAGGTCTAGCTTAGTGTCCTTCAGTGTAGGCACTGTTGATCAGAAAAGGGCCTATCTGGTCAGCAGGTAAATGTTGCTGGCTGCTTCAGCTGGGCACATACTGTGGCAAAGGAGGCAGGGCCTCTTTGCAGCCTGGTTTATCCCAGGGCAGTGCAATTTCCCAAGGAGCAGAAGGGTAGGCTGAGGAGGAGCTGCTGGGATTTGGGGTAAGTCAAGAGAGGGACAGGAACAAATAGGCCAAGCCCTGAGAGGCTGGGCAGCTCTAAGGCTGAGAGACAGGCTTTGTGATTAACAACCTCTTCTGGCATCCCCAGAAAGGAGCATGTCCTTGGCAGCTTGTCAGAATTCACAGCCAGCCCCGAGCATAAGTTGTAGCTGGCCATGAAGTATCAGACTGTGTCCCCCACTCTCTGCTTTTTGCCCTTCCTCCACTAGTGACCTCTGTCAAGAGCATGCATGCTATTTCTCTAGTTGAGAGCTACTAGGAGTTAAAGATCCGCCATCTTCTGATGCTAATATCTCCCCTCACCTCAGGGTCTGGACAGAAGGAATGCAAGCCCCAGACAGCCCCTACCTCCCAGCTCTCCAGCTGGCCACTTAGCGGCTCTTACACTGGTGCTCACAGCACCCCGCCCCAAGGGACTCTGGGCCTCTGTCCCCTGCAGAGCCAGAAAACCTCTCTGATAAAGAACTTTGACTGAGGACCTGTAAGGAGAACTCTGAGTGTGTGTGGGGGGTGGGCAGGGAAGCTAGACGTTTGTTCATTTTGGGGAAGTGAATTCTGGGTAGAGGCAGGAGCATGAGCAAAGGTCCTGAAGCAGCAAGAAGCCCCCAGGGTTTGGAGAGAAATCCAGGAAGTTCGGATGGCTGCAGAGGAGGCTGAGTGAGGGGAGAATGAAAAGAAACAAGGCAACTTTGAATTAGTAGTAATCATGGCGGGCTGTGAGGAAGAGGTGACCTGGACCCCATATACATTAAGAGGACATGGAAGGGCATACTGAGGGCACTGCCAGTTTCCTATGGTGAAGGGTCACTGGCAGAGTCTTCTCGCCTGAGATAGATCAGGAATGGGTCAGATGTTCTTCTGGGCCCCAGCATTGCCTGCCTCAGGACTCTTGGGCCCCTGGAGCTGGCAGAGAACCTTGGCCTTGGCCTTCATTACAGGCTGAGGGACCTGGGATGGTAGGGAAGCTCTCAGAGTTCACTATGGATATAAACTCCAGGCTCACATCCTCTGGCCTCCTCTAGGCCTGCAGTGGGTCCTCCCATCTACCACCAACTCTTTTCATCTGTTTTTCTAGCTCTTCACTTTCCTAGTCTCTTCCCTTTCTTTCCCCCCTCTGTATCACTTCCTTCCTGATCTCCCCTGCACCAATCTGTGGCCTCAGACAAGCTGGGTGACTGGGGTTGCACGTTTGTCCAGGGACTCCTGCGCTTAGTCAAGCTGGATTTACTCTAAGCAGAACCCCTCTGGACTACACTGACAGCGCTGCTTGGTCTGTGCAGGGTAGAAGCTTCTGCACAGAACAGAAGGTCCCCCTGGCAGTGGGCACCATGGGAGGGAGTCCCAGCACTGAGCGTCCTGTACATCACCCAATCACAGGGCCAACATCTGTTCTGCATCATCACTGCAAAGTGAGGAAGGCAAATCTTCCACTTGCCCAGGGCTTAACTCAGGGACCATGGGCTTTTAGCTTCTGTATCTCAGAGCCCAGGCCACTCAGGAAGAAGCCATGTCCTATGACCATGCTGAGGTCTTCCTCATGACAAGCAGCCAGCGCAGAAGGACATCTGGCAGAAAGCCTGGGGGATTTGTGCAGGGGCCGAGGGTCTGGGTGATATTTAAGACTGAAAACATGGCTACAGCCTGATATCTTACCCTGGCTCAGCCCAGTCTCTCATCCAGGCAAGTGATGACAAGGATGCTGGGGCCAAAGTGCCTGGGTTCCAATGTTAGACCTTACACCAAGTGAGCAGGGAACTTTGACCACGTTACTCAGCCACCCTGTGTCAATTTTCTCTCACGTACAACACAACAGCTGATAGCACTGATGTTGTGGCACTGCTGGGAGGGATCAGTTCCTGCCAGGAAGGTGAGGGGAGCTGATTTGCTTAGGCAGGGTAGAGGGAATGGGAAAATGAGACTGGCTGAAGAGAGAGATGCTCAATGGGCTCAATGACTGATTGGGGTGTGGAAGAGGCTGACGCTCCGGCTGTGGGCACCATAGAGAGTACAGAGATGCCACTCTCCTTGTGGGAAGATGGTAAGTAGCAGGCTCAGTGGAGTGGAAAGGCAAGCCCAGGAAGAGAAGCTAGTATGTCAGGGTGGGAGTTCAGCAGACGGAGTGAGGTTGTCCAGACCTTCCATGGCGGATACGGTTAAGTCAGATTGGCACAAGGTAGCCTCACAAGGGTCCCAGCAGAGGATACGAGTCAGATGGTGATGTGATGGTGGACAGAGGAGCGCCCAGGGCTGTCTCAGGGGCTGCAGAGGTCAGGGAACATCTTTCCTCTAGATCCTCTAGGGAGACAGCCTTGCCAGGACCTTGATTTGATGACTTAGGACCTTCCTCCCCAGAAGATAATTCATTGTTTGAAGCCATTAAATCAATGGTCATTTGTTATGGTAAGAAAGGAAATTAATACGGTCTGAGGGTCTGGAAGGTGGACTTAAAATTAAATGGGGCTCAGAAGGGAAGAAGCCTCCCCCCCCACCAAGGAGGCTGAGGGTACTACCAGTGAAGTGTGCAGGGTAAGACCTGAGGGATGGTGAGAGTCCAGGAGAGAAGCTGACAGGATAGGAGAGGATGAAAGGGCTTGAAAGCACCCTGAAGAGTGACTCTCGGGTTGCTATTGGTGACACTGGCAAAGGGAAAGAGGGACTGGTATGGCAAGAGTGGGCTGAGGCATCGCTGGCTGGAAGAGAAGGACCGGTCTCAGAATAGTCTTTAAGAAGTAAGTGGCAAGGATGTCTCACAAGTAGCTATAAGTGAGAAAAGATACCAGTGAGATGGTATGGGAGGGAGGGGGCAAAGGAGACCATCATGCTAGCGGGGAGCATTTTAAGACAGCTCTAGATAGGGCTATGTGCTGTGCATAGGAGGGCAGAAAGCTGGAAGGAAGGAAGTGGTAAAAGCAGATCTGTTAGGAAGGAAATAGAAATAGAATTAGAGCTAAGGGAACCTACAAGGGCTCCCAAGGACACTCTGAGGCTGTCCCTGGGCAGAGCACTGACTGTGTAGAGTTTGATACCTCTATGGCATGCTCAGCTAAATGGTTTGTACTGGCTGTTGAGAGCTGACTGTTCCATTCTCAGGAATTTTGCAAATTGGGTGGTTGTGTTTTTCATAACGTGATATTGACCATGATGAGATCATTTACACCACAGGAATGGGCAGATGCTACAAACCAGTCCCATCCCAGGGCCAATGAGAATGTATTTATCAGCGCACCAGCGTACCACATGGGAGAACGGTGGGCCCAATTCTGGATTTGAGACTCACAGGAGTAAGAGATGGGAGGGAGTTAAAAGTGCTCGAAGCAAATGAAGTGCTTAGTCATGGGACTGTAGCCTCTCAGGAATGGAAGGCAAAAGAAGAGACAGGGAGGTGAGAGTCATACTGAGGCTGAGCTCAACATAATGGGAGCCAAGGAGGACAGAGTAGATGGATTCAGACAGAGATCCACTGAGGAGGAAGGGGGAGGATGCAGGTGGGCACAGGGGCTCAACATGGCCCTAAAAGGACAGAGGAGAGGGAACGTCAGTCTAGTTTGGAGTATGAGGTGCCATCATAGACCAGTCTCACTACAATGGTGCCACACCAATGACCAGACCAGGGATGAACACGGAGGAGACAGCCTGTGACCCTAACACTAAGGCATCATGAGTGTTTTTGGGTTTTCTAAAAGTATTGTATTTCTTAGCTCCATCCTGAACCTGAACCAGAACTGATGGCAGATAAGACAGCGGTGTCAGTCAGGAGCTGAGAGCTCACATTGTGGTCCCCTAATTGTCATTAGAGAAACAGCAAATGCCAGGCCTGGGGCTGGGAAGTACAAGCTGGACCTGAAATTCTCAGTAAGGCTGGAGAGCAAGAGGACACTCAGATCCTGAAGGCTTGTCAAAGGTTCTAAGGCAATCTGTGGCCAAGCACAAAACCTGTAAGATACCACACAAAAGCACAGATACCTAGAAACCATGCCAGAGAATAGATGATCAAGTGAGAGGGACCAGCTGGGCAACATTGACCCTATAGGTTAATACTATTTTGTGCGCACTTAAGATTTTATTATAAAATGCCACAATACTCTGACAAAATAAAGTGAAATGAAGTGGCTGGTCTGTGTCATTCAGACTCTGGCATGCACAATAATGCAGAGGTACGGATTTCTTCACTTCCCCAACCTGCACAAGTTCACTGAGCACCTGCTCTGCTTACAGACATGGACCATGTTTTTGGATTTGCACACACCAATGCAAGTGTGTATGCCTTAAGTGTATAACACTTGCATCTATTCCCAAGAGACGGAACATTTCCAGCATCACGAAAGGTTCTAGCACTTGCTTCTAGTTGGCACTCATTGTCCCCACTCTCTCTCACACGCGAAGGCAACCACTATTTTAATTTTTATCGTCGACTAGATTTTTGCCTATTTTTGAATGTCATACACATAGAATCATATGGTAAACACACTTTATGCTTCCAATCTGGCTTACTCCACCCAGTGGAAAGTCCATAAAATTCACTTGTTTTTCCTTGCTGTATAGTCTATAAACAAATGGTTTATTTCTCCATTTTCCTGCGTGGGCTTCATCCATTGGCCTGTTTTCTCGCTAACTCCCCATTCCAGGTCTGCCAAGCCTGCATACCCCACCAACACAGGCACTCGACTGTGCCTCTGTGCTAAGTTTCTTCTGCCCTCACACTGTGATACACATTGACTGTTGACATTGTAGTGCATGGAACAAGGCAATGGACTATGTCTGAGGGTCAGAGATGTTCTCTGTATCATAGAAACAGGCTAACACTATGAAAGAGAGGCCCAGTTATGGCTCCCAGATGGCTGGAATGGGGTCATGGGGTTTGGATGGACTGTGTGGACTTCAGTCAGAGCCTCTGAAGTTGCCCTGGGTGGTGACATTCAGAGGCTAGTGATGGGGCCTGGGGTGTAATTCATGGGTGGATTTTTATGGCTTGGGATCAGTCCTCATCACTGCAAAAAAATAAAACAGCCACAGAAGCCAGTGACATTTGGTGACCTGCCTAAACACACATACACACCACACCACACCCAAAACACAAAAAAACACCAAAACTGCCCCCCCCAAACCCAGAGAGTTGGAAATGAACACCTAGGGTGTGTCATTGTCATCAGAGTGGCAAGAGGTGAGGCTGGCTTCTGCAGGTGAGCTTTCAAGGGCAGCCTCACTCCTGGGCCCCACCGAGAGGCACCTGCCATGCACATCAATGCCAAATGCAAGATAATACAGCCTTGCAGACACTGAGGAGGGGCCCAGGGCCCTGTCCACTGCTTCCCTTTGGCATGCAGGGTATATAGGAAAGGTTACCAAACACCCCGCCTAGATCTTGGGGTGAGCAGACCCATGCACCATGTGTCCCAGGGGCAGAAGCTCCAATCACATGCACTTCTGGCAGTGTACCTATGCTGGCCATCTTCCATCTTGAAGTTTTTCAGACAAGTCCTAGGCAGTGTGTTCATCTCTATAGCAGCTGCCCTTGCCCATAAACACCGAAGTTTAGGCTGCTTGTGACTATATGAAACTATATAATTTCTTATGACTTTTTTCATGGCACCTATCCTTGTGCCAACTTGTTTAAGACCAAGGGAAATGTGTCTGTCCTGGAGAGGAATGTCAAGAGCTCTTTTCCCCAGAGGCCCAACAGGGTATGTATGCAGTCTTTCCAGTCTGACCTGGAATGTCTCTGAGACTGAACAGGAAGCATTGTTCTGGCCTGTCCTGGAAGTGTGCTGTCATGGAAGAAGGGACAGGCCTGTGACCATGCACTGGGGCAAGGGCTGCAAGTGTCCACAAACAGCCCTGGCATCAGCAGCTCCCTGTGCTGCCTGGAGTTGTATGTAGTACCAGACAGGCAATGTCTGAGGTTTCCATTAAGTAACTTCTGTCTACCTCTAGGGAATATATGCCCTGGGAAAGTGAGGCAGACATAAATGAGATGATCTATAGCTTCTCTGGGCCCTTTATGATTTGTGTGCCTGGCATCTGTCCTCAGGGGGCCTCACAATTTAGTATACCTGTTGATGGTCCTCCTTGGTAGTACATTTGGCTTGACCAATAGCATATTCCTCATTTGGGGGGGGCAGGGTCTCACTAAACAGACTGCTTCAGCTTCCCCAGCGCTTGGGTTACATCTACCATGACCAGCTAGCATGTTGGGGCTGAAAAGTAGCAGTCTATGGCCCTATGTGCCAGCATTCCTCTGGGATTCCAGGCTGTTCCTTGCTACCCCATGACCGTTGTTTCTGCTCACCAGCTACATCTCCATTGCAGCTGGATCTCCTAAAGAAGAGAGGTGTGGATGAGGCAGGGCACAGTGGACGGCTTAGTGCCCCCCAGAGAGTGGCCGGATAGTTGTTTTCATTTCTATAACCACGGACTTTGTGGACATGCATCTCTCTTCCCCGGTACCTCCGTGTCTGGTGCTTGCCACACACAGCTGGCACGCTCACGTGGACCTGAAGGCTTCCCACCTATGTAGCTGTACCTCGACTGTTCCTCAGCTGTTCCTCGGCTGTCCCTCACGGCTGTCCCTCGGTTGTCCTCAGCTGTACCACACCTCTCCCAGCTGCCTTTCCTGACTTCTGTTTGGTTCTTTCTAAACAGGTACTTCCCTGACTTCCACCCTTCTCCTGTTGCTTCCTGGGAGACTATACCCCCACACTCCCGCAAGCACCCTCATTTTCAACCTCTGTGCCAAATCTCCTATAGACTTTATCCTAACACCTCCAGCTAAAACATGTTGGCCCCTTGAAGGCCACATTCCCCACAAAGTACTGCAGCTCAGAATGTTTGCTCAAGGGCACTGCTTCCCTCACAAGGGGAGCGTCAGGGCCTCCTGGCCCCTTTCCCTCCTCAGCAGCCTTCAGGCCACTCTCTTGCATCTACAGCAGCCTCTATCCTCCTCCTTGCCCTCCAATCTACACAAGGCAGAGTGGAATATTCTGTTTCTGTGCTTGGCACCTGTCCTGTTTGTTCATTATTGCCAGCTCCTCAGGATTAAGGTCTGCCAGGAGTTTGAGCTGGTGTGCACACCCTAAAACACATGCCTTGACAGCTTTGCATATTCATACATCCATGTAATCCCTTCTTGGAGCCAGATATAGACATCTCTAGGGATCCCATACCATGTGGAAGGAGCAGCAGAGATAAAGGGGCAGAGAAAGAGCAGTGTTTGCCAATAAGGGGAAGGGGCCATGGAGATCTGGAGATGATTTCCTGGAAGATGATGTGATCTGGACCTCAAAAAGCAGTTCTACTGTTTTGCTGTGTTGATTTTAACCATAAAAAAGAATGAGAAAAAAAACCTAATATTCAGCAGAAGACTGGATCAACACACCATGCAGCAGTCTCAAATGTACTAATAATGGCCCCACACTGCATGACTCTCAAGGACATAATGAGGGATGAAAAAAAAAACGCAGACTGAAGAATGATATGCACAGTCAGTGCCGTTGATGCAAATTCTGAAGACACACAAACAATGCTATGCTTTGAAATGAATGCGGATGTTTGTGGTAAGGGTATCAATAAATACATGGGAGTAATAAATGCCATCATTACCTCTGTCTGGGGAGGTAGAGGAGGAAGCGGGGCGCTGAAATCAACTGTGATCTATTCTGTGCAAGCACCAAGAGGAAGGATATAAGACAGATATGGTAAGCTCAGCATATGCTCAGTGTGGGTGATCAGAGGCCCATGAGTATTTATTAGATTATTAAATTATGTATAATATACAACAGTATTATATTATATTAGTTTATTTTCATTTGTGCATTATTCTGTAACAAAAAAGTTTAAAAGTAAAGGAAAATGTAAAAATGGAAGTGGCGTTTTCTACCCAGGCTGAGCATTCCATGTGGGGACTGGTGTGAGCTAGACATACATAGATAGGAGGGTGAGGTGCCCTTGAACAGGTTCCATAAGGCAAGGCCAGAGCAGGGCCATGGGGCTGGGCCTTGGAGAGGGTGTGTGTTTGGGGGGGGACACTATCTTTATCCTGGCTATCTGTCCCCTTCTTCAACTTTGTTGCTTTCACATTCCCCAGCCCAACCAGAAAGCAGACCTTGGCTGGATGATTCTTAAGTGGGGGTTTTCTTCCTTCCCCTGATGTGTGTGTGTGTGTGTGTGTGTGTGTGTGTGTGAGAGAGAGAGAGAGAGAGAGAGAGAGAGAGAGAGAGAGAGAGAGAGAGATTCACATACACCTCAATCACATTCATATACAGCAATTCATTGGCTCTCACAAAACTTGTCAAGGTCAGCATTATCACCATCATCAGCACTCTCATTTAAAGATGAAGAAACAGAGGCCTGAGGCCATATAGCTAGTAAGAGGCAGAGCTGGGATTTGAACTCAAGCTGCCTGACACCAGCGCCTGTGTCCTCAATGGAGAACAGTATTGCTCCTCATATGCCAGGCAGCATTCTGGGTGCTATGGATTCAGCGATGATACAGTTGAAAGGAAAAGCTAGAGAGCCAGGGAGGGAGGGAAACACCGAGCCAATGGGGCATTTAAGCAGAAACCCACAGGTTGGGAGTTAGCTAAGAGGTTTGGGGGGCCATCCAGACAGAGGGAAGATCAAGTGAGAAGATCAGAAATGGGTACAGGCAAGGAACTAACTCAATGAGGGTCAGGGCCAGGGCAGAGGGAGGAAACCCTTCCCTGCATCGGTTGAGGCTCCTGCAGTTCATGCCTGGGGGTCCTCCTGTAAATACTAACAGCGACCTGTTTGGGTTCAGACAATAATAAGGCTGAAGGCTACCCTCTGTAGGCTGTGGAAGACAGATTTATTTCCAAGTAGTGTGAAAACACCAAGGACTTGTAGAAGAGTGTCACACTCAACTATGATAAATAAAAGTCACCAGTGGCTGCTGTAAAAATGCTGCCCCTTTCTCCTCTGTGCTGGTCCAGGCCCTGGGGCTGGCTCCAGGGCTTTCAGGCTTAAGGGGTGGGAGGAGTCCCGAGAATGGTTGTGCTGTCCTCAGGCCGGCAGGGCCCTTGTAAGGGGAACTAGTTTACTCTGTAAATGGTTATAAACAATAGTAACTGTCCACTTGACAGTTTTCTCATCCTGTCCTTTCCACCTCCTCAGATCCCCTCCTCCAACCCACTCACAAGAGGACATTTCAGAAGGGAAAGTCCACAGGGTTCCCACAGATACCAGTGGGGCCATTGAATGAATGCTTTTTGGAGAAAGAAGGGTCTCTGGTGTCTGTTGAGATACACAAGGTGATTGGCCTGGGTCTGCTGCTGGTGAATGAGTGAGTGCATGGGGGCTCGCCCCCTATGTATCTGTTTCCAGAGATGGGTATCGCATACCCATCTCATAAACTGGGGGTCGCATAAGCTGGGAGATGTTTGCCCAGTTTCCAAGGAACTAAAACAAGGCCAGGGTTTGTAATGGCTACAAAGGGTAAGAATGAGCAACCTGTAAAAGGAAACCCAGAAGAACCAAGAGCCCCTTGCTCTCCCTCTATAACAGTAAAAGACCGGAAGTTCATAAGCGTCCATTGTCAGGTTGTGGGTCATCTAAGCCTTCCAGGAAGGGACTTGCCATTAGGGAAGGAAGGTCTAATGTGAGGGGATCACTCACCCAGTGGCAGGACGAAGAAGAAGGGGAACCAGCACAGGACGAAGACACCCACGACAATGGCCAGCGTCTTGGCAGCCTTCTTCTCGCGGGAAAACTTGAGCAACCTTACAGAGAGCGAGCTGCGCAAGGTGTGGCCCTTGCTGCTCTGTGTCCCTTGGGCTTCTTTGGTGCTAGCAGTTGCACCGCGACAGTGGATCCTCAGTACCACCTCGGAGGCCTTGCCAGGCTCCCGCTTGATGCCTGCTTCGAGGCTGCGCGTGGTGCTGCGCGCGACCACGTACACGCGGCAGTACATAACCACGATCACCGCCATGGGCAGGTAGAAGGAACACACGGATGAGAAAACAGCATAGCCCACTTCCTCGGTGATGCCGCAGAAACGCTCATCCGGGGGCACTGGCTCCTTCCAGCCCAGTAGTGGTCCTACAGACACCACCAGGGCCACTGCCCAGAGCAGAGCCAGGATGGCAGCGGCCTTGCGCTCTGTCATAATGGCTGGGTACTTGAGCGAGTGGCGTACGCCCACGTACCGGTCCACAGAGATGGTGCAGAGGCTAAGGATGGAGGCGGTGCAACACAGCACGTCCACCGCGGCCCATACGTCGCAGAAGGTCCGGCCGAAGGCCCAGAAGCCGAGAACCTCCATAGTGGCGGAGAAGGGCAGCACAGCTGCACTCAACAGTAGGTCAGCCACCGCCAGGTTCACGATGAAATAATTGGTGACCGTCTGCAGGTGGCGGTTGCAGGCCACCGAGAGGATGACGAGCAGGTTGCCCACCACAGCGGTGAGGATGAAGGCTGCTAGGAAGACTCCCACTCCCACGCCCTGTGCACTCACCACCAGTCCCCCGACGGCCGCTGAGCCATTCACCTCACCGCTGGCCGCAGCCCCCGGTTCTCCCGTGGAGCTTTGGTTGTCCTCGCCGCTGCCGGTTCCCACCACAGCGCCGCCGCCAGTGGTCCCTGGCACGCCGCCCACCGCCGGGCCCTCGGGTCCAGCAGTGCCAGCTCCACTGCCTGCGCCAGAGCCTCCAGTGCTACTGTTCGAGCGGGGTCCTTCGAAAGTGACGCTCAGGAGGTCTCGGAAAGTCATTTCACGGCGCAGCCGTCGGGGCCCGAGCCCCAGCACTGGGCGAGCAAGTGGCGGGGAGAGGGCCCGCGGGCATCGCCGCAGCGCCTGAGCCAGCCCCGCGCACGGGTCCCGTCGGTCCTGCCCAAGTTTCCGCAGCGGAGGGGGCCGCAGGGGAGCGGTGGTTCAGGGGGAGCGGAGGGGAGGCCACGGGGCCATGAAGGTCCCAGCGGGAACGGTGGAGCGAGGGAACCGGTCTAGCGGTGGCTGCGGAGTCACAGGGAGGGAAGGGCTGGGGCAGTCGACCTGAGCCCTTCTCCAAGCGTGTCCAGGCGAGCAGCAGCTCCGGGAGCGGCAGTGCAGGCGGCGGCCTCTGCAGCGCTTGGGACTCTGCGCGGGGGCGGGACGGAGGAGGGGCGGCCGGGAGGGAGGAGGGGGCGGCCCGTGCGAGCGAGGATTGCAGGCTGGAGTAGGGGCTCTGCGCCGCCAGCGGCTCCGGGGGTCCCCGCCGGTGCCCACTACCGTCCTCTGCCCTAGCTGTCCCCTTGTCCTCCTTTCCTCGGCTCTCCCGGACCCCAGTCCTCTTTGCCCCAGCTGCGTTTCGCTGCCTCCCTTCCTCTCTTTAGACTTGCGGTCACTCTCTGCTTGCCCTTGCCCTAGCGCAGCATACAAGGTGCGATCCCCGGGTCTCTGGCTCCCGGTTCCTGCCGCCAGAGAGCAGCAAGAGCCTGGGATCTGTGGGTTCAGGTCTGGATGGTTAAACGCTGCCACACCGCCTGCTTGTGTCTGATGCCCCTCCTCTTTGGGGCGGCAGGCCAGCCCAGAGTCTCAACACCCGCTGTGGAGCGATGGTTGCGTTGAGACACCCTTAGAAAGCTTGCGCTTGGGCTGAAGTTGGATGTGACTGGCGTGGGACCTGATGGTGTGGCTATAGCTCCAGACCTTGCCCACACTCTGAATAATACCAACTTTGGCCCTGTTATTTTACTCGGCAACAGAGGTAGGAGTAAATCTCCCTGTAGCTACTCAAAGAACTCAGACCTCCCTCTGGGCAGAGAAGGTCAAGTGCTGGAGGGTGGGAAAGGTTACCTAGGGTGCTTAAGGGGGAGGGAGCAGAATAGTCTGCCTCCACTCTCCAGGCTCCGCCCTTATTGGCCATTGGACCTCTTTGAGCCGCTTTTCCTCACGCGTGAAATGAGAGTAAAAATCTCTTACAGGAACCTGTGTTAGGGCTGCTTAAACAGTGCTTGCACTTCTCAAATGAGTGGAGGATAGTAGAGCAAGATCTGAACGTGCAGAACAGAGGGCAGAGGGGATGTGGCGCTGTTAGGAATCAGGGACACAGGGG